>PNEQ01071088.1:0-31893 GCA_003012365.1 Medauroidea extradentata
TATATCTAAAGATCTGTTGTGATAAACAAACGGCAATAAACCGACCCGTGGAACTAAAACAAAGTGACTTGTGCTTTCACAACCATTCTTAATTAACCTTGAGAGTTCAAGTAGCTAATGACACTCTACTGGGCTATCCGGCAGCAAAAAAAAACAATAATCGTAAAATAAGTAAGAGTGCATAAAGACGCATTACAGTGGCAACTTTTGTAGCCCTACTTACTTTTGTATTTTAAAATATTTATATCTTTTCTCCACTTGTAAACGTAAACACTGCCAAATGAGTTCTGAACAGAGTGTAAACACATAACTGTACTCCATACCAGCAACTGAGTACACAATTACATATTTACATATATATTTGATGAACCAGTCCCAAAAAGTAATCACTTTACCGTGAATAACTTACACCTACCTAATTACAATTAAAATCAGACAGAAACCACGTATACTTACAGAACGTGAGTACAATACACAAAAACCTTAATGAACAACTTTTTTTTTCATGTGTGTTGTTCACCTGAATTTTTGTAAACTTACCTGCAAATACAATTCTGTAACTGTATTTGCTTTCTTCAGGTACTGTATGTACTGTACTTCCCAACTTCAACCTTTATTTAATTACCAAAATTCGTAAAATTACAAATTAAACAAAAACCTTATTTTCATAATCCCACAAAGAGATAAGGTTTAAAGTACTGTAGAGGATCCTATGTACATACCTTCCTCCTGTGAGCTGGCGGTACAATGAAGTAGGTAGTAATACTGTTGTCTCTCAGGTACTGGTTCCTGGTACCACCGTGGCCCGCCTCCACCTCATACTCTCCGCCCAGGTAGTCTAGGGTCGCCTGTGTTATATGCACACGCCTGGCAGAACACACAACACGTTACACTCTACTCAACGCAGATGTAGGACAGCACAATCTTTCATGTACGTAGGAACTTATTTGCATTCTGTAATACTGAAGTTTGTATTAACAGGTGTTTGCAAAAACATTAAACAGTGTCTAAAATTTTTTTCAGGTTGTATAGCTTCAAAATACAAACATCTGTATCATTACAATGACTTACTTTTTACAGGTGATCTTAATATTATTGAACATTGTTTTATGCAGTGCTGAGACAATATTGATGCTCCGATATAAAATATGACCAATATTAACGTATCGGAACTAACTTGCTTTTAGCAGAGACAAGGCATGTTTATTTTTACATTCATAAAGGAAGGAAACATACAGCAAAATCTAGTATTTTTGTTCCAGTTACGGTCTTTACATTTTACTATTGTTGAAAGTCAAGTTTTCAGATGAGTGTCCAGACCTGTTCCAAGACCATGGCATAAACACTTACCAAAGAAAGATGAGGGCATTTGCTAGGACAAAGCAAATGTTTGGTGGAGCAAGTTCGCAGAAAATTGAGCACCACCATTACCACCAGCAAGTAGTGCTAGCAGTGGCGAACCATACCCATGCGCACTGTCTATTTCAAACAATTGCATGTATTTATGGATCTCCTGAGACGTAAATACTGTATTAGTGCCATGACATGAAGTTCATAAATGCATAATTGTGATTTGAAAGTATTTTGGACATTAGTAATTAAAATGTAATTTTGGACACCACGGAATGCAAAATCCAATTTGTACGGAATAAAAGTTACTCCTATTATCACATTTCGGAACACAAACAATCATTTAATCGCAATTATACTTATTACTCAAGTAGTATTAGTACAACTTGACTTCCAAATCAATTTACAGTAGTTTCACACCATAATACTCATTTACTAGAACACCATTTTCAGTTTTAACTGCATAACCTTCTTTGCAGTATTGGTTAAGTTAGGTTAGGCACATTAAAATGTGTTTACATTAAGCCGTATATATAAACCATAGTAGAGCAGGCCTAATAATAAAATAATTATTTTATATATTAAATAACCTAGTTATGAATAAGTGCTGTTAAAATCTTGTTTCATTTAAAGATTTTTATTAATTCATATTATTTTCATCACAGATCTTATCACTGTGATAGGCCAAAAGTGTTTGGGGGAAAAAAAAATACTACTTCCAAAAGAATTCACACTTGACACGTTATTAGTGTTTTATGAAGGGTAAGTTAGAAATATAAATGTTTTCACTGTTTGAATTTAGAAATGGTTTGTTGCATTATTTTAGGATTTTAATATTTACATTTTTATGTGTGTATTGGTACTGAAAATCAGTTGTTATAATTTGTGAAAATTGGTTCACATCTATATTGGTGAACTCCTGTATCGGCTTAGTTCTAGTTCCATGTAGGAAGAAAGATTTTATTGAGCATTAAGTTTCAAAAATTTAATTTCCCATAACATTCAGAGGTGCAAGAAAATCACTTTATGTTATTAAGAAATTAGTATTATTGAGACTTCACTATCTTCTCATGAGCATCAGATTTTTGTTTTAAGAGAGCTATAAAAAGGCAATGTTCTACAGTTAAAATTGAGCAGCCAAATCCTGTTGTATTACAGTACTCCTTTTTTGTAACTCATTCTTGCAAAATTTTTTCATGCTCTCTTAAAAAGTGTAAGGAAAATATTCTACATGTATATGCTATAAATTCAATTTGTTCTAAAGTTTGAAAACTACTACATGGATATAGTAAATTTACTCAGTTGCATGCACAGTTCGTGGTAGCTCTCAGCTGCATCGCGTTACCATGGTTCGACAATTGGAATTTGTAACATAAAATTATTGGGGTGCAGTTGTTTCAAATTTGGCACTAAACTCTTAGTACTCTTGGTGGACGTTGCAGCACTATTCAGTTGGAATGGCAGTCAGGCACGTTTTCTTGTAAAAGTGTTTGTAAAAAACAAACATCAATGTGCTCATTGATTCTACATTTTAATAAATTTCTTCAGCTGTTTATCAATTTAAATATCTAAATAACCAGCTTTCATAGTTCCTCTAAGTCAATTTACTATATTCATGTAGTAGTTTTCAAACTTTAGAACAGACTGAATTTATAGCATATACAAGTAGAATATTTTTCTTACACTTTTCAAAAGCCGAGGAATGACTGCACTCACCCCGGTTCTCCTCCTGCCTCCATGTTGTTGGCAAGAGTGACGTCATTGGACCAGACATCGTACTGCCACTTGCGCAGACCCAGCACCCCGCACAGCACACGCCCCGAATGGATCCCTACGCGCATGTTGAGCTGCACGTCCGTCGCTTCCACAACCAGGCTACAACACCATCACGTACATTACTCAAGACTCTACGCTAACAAGCATGTTAAGACCTGCTACGCAAAGGTCCTCCCACACTGTGTTTCACTGCGTAAGGTGATGCAGTAGTAAAAACCAATGAACTGGTTTAAAGGGAAACTAAAGTTTGATTTCCAATCAGGCCTTCCTGATGTTTGTTCTGTATAAATTTGCCACAATGAATTTTAACAGTTTTTCTAATTTTTTAAAATCTGAGAACAAAAATGTAGAATCTCCAATTATACCACAAATTTTATTTACTTTGTGCTACGATACAGGCATCATGATAGAGCTGTTTATTTATGTTTCATCAGTCCAGAAAAATATGTATATAAAAAATATGGTTAGACTGATTGGGGCATAATAATACACTTCAACTGAGAAACCTGTACTGTAGTACAAAGTAAATAAAATTTGCGGTATAGTTACAGATTCTATATTTTTCTTCTCAGAATTTCAAAAAAAGAGGATTCCATTCTCATTTCCTATCATTCTGAGCCAATGGCTCTGTTTCTAATGACCTCACCAATGATGAGACACATTCCTATTACTTACCCACCACACTGTGTTTACTACTTCAACCAAGTTCACCACTACTGTATACTGGAAAGAAGTCCGGGGTGAAGTCACATTGATAATTAATAATTATACAGATAAAAGTTTTCCATTTGTATGAATTTTGTTGTTTCAAATCTGTATTTAAAAAAAGTTTTTAACTGTTTACTTGAAAATATAGCATAGTACTGACTAGTACCGTACAGATAGACGTGAACTATTTAAACATCTACTCACGAAAATGTCCCATCGAAATATGATAAGCGGCTCAGAATTTATTGATGATTGAGTATTTAAGTCATTCACTTGACATCTTACCTTTCAATACCACTTTAAAAATCCCTATAGGCCATTCACGATAAAGTGAGCACTGCATAAAGTTTTCTTTCAACCGTTTTGCAGCCTTCTTTACAATTTTTAATAAGAATACTTCCATTTAACTAAAAACTTGTCTAAACATTTCAACACTCTCAAAAGTTAAGGTCTATTGGTGCGAAAACATATTTTTAATTAATAACAAGTTCTGCTGAGTGCTCAGTTTACAGTGAACAGCCTATACCAGCACATAGGAACATCTGGTGTGTTTCTCATACACGAAAACTGGGAGCGATCTTGTCGAGAGTCGAACATGTTTTGCCACAATTTTATAATTTCTTTACATGTTAAAGCTTTGAAATTAAAATATTTTACATTTATCAATGAATATGGCAAAATCAGTAAAATATTTTTTTTTCAGGAAAAGTAAACCATTTACTATTTATTTGTTACTCTTATATTAACTGAAAATTCTCAAATTCCAGCTTTGAATTTTAAAGTGACAATCACCTACAAGCCACTTGCTCATCCGTCAGTTAACTTTAAGGCAGTGTTCTCCTGTTTACACTGTTTTTCCAATAATTATTACTTGAAGCTTAAAGGAAAGCAGATATCAAAAATCTGTTTGACAGTTTTGTTTAAAATGGTTATTACCATGACAGATAATTTTTTCAAGACTAGAAATTATACAGTTTTTACTAATAAGTCAATCAACAAAAACTTTGTTAATTACATAATTATCTAAAACCATAGTATTTACAGCCTTGAAAAAATTAGCTAACATGGCGAAAACCATTTTGAACAAAACAGTCAAAGAGATTGTTGATATCAGTTATCACTAATGCTTAAACGATAACTATCGCAAAAACAGCAGAAACAGGAGAACACAGTCTTAACTTTCCTGCTTGATTTTGTATTTGGAAGTATTTCAGTTAATATGAAAATATGGTCTTCTAAACATGTCTGTGTGTTCCATCAGTCCAGATAAACTAATACGGTACATATTTGCATTTTGCGTAAAATATTACGAAAATTCAGAGTTTAAACCCACTCTGTGAAGAGAGACATAACATTTGTTCAGTCATGCTGTATCATTATTTGTTTCTGAAGTACTCCTCCAATACACATAAAACACACTGACTGAGTGATAGTCTTTTAAAACAATCCAATACGTACTGTGCAAACTGTATACTGTACTAATCCTCTGAGACAAACAGAAGAAAAACTAGCAAGAAACTTTACAACAATGCTAGATAAATTTTTGTAAGGTGCATACAGTAGTCTGTCAATACTTAACACCCTTGTATTTTCCGCTTTCCAGCAAGATTCCACTTCAGTTGGATGTGTTTCTCACAGCATTTAGATAAAAAATAACAAACGAAAAAAAAACTTGTATAGTGCTGAATTGTCTGTTAAAAGTTTAGAGAACTGGAGACACTGGTGTAAGGGCGTAGACAACACATATTGCTAGTTCCACCATTAAGATGACAGCATGTTTCCCCCCCCCTCCCCACCCAAGCAGGGCACAAAGCATAGTGAACATTACTTACGCAATGGCATCAATCATGTCCAGCCCCATCTCAACGGTGCAGTGAGCGTGGTCTGACCTCGGCTCAGGCAGCCCAGACACACAGTAGTAGCAGTCTCCCAGGATCTTGATGCGAAGGCAGTGATTGTCCTGGGGACACACACAAGTAACCTTCAACCACAACAAAAAAAACTTTTAGGATTTGAAAGGCTAACGTAATTATCAATTAATAACATGAGAAGTCCTTGCATGGCATATAAATTGGGTTGTAGCACATCACATGTGTCCTGTTTTAAGTGAAACTAGTAAATTTATTCCCAATATATTAATGAAAAGAAAACACATTTCATCAACCCTTCTATGTTTTTAAAAATACTACACACATATTAGAAACACGTTTCTGGGGTACATCAAAATTGTTAAAAACCACTTTTTCAGATGGTTCTATTAGTAAACATATCAAAGTTACTCGCAAAACAGAAAAAGAAAGCATTAGCTAGACTTTACACAATACGTTCCACAAATAAAATTGTACAAGCACAGCTCTGAGATGGAAGAAAGCAGTGAATGTCAATTTAGTGCTCTGTGTATAAAAGTAGTTTATATTTTATGTGCACAGTACTGCGTATCAAATTTAATGTCTCTAGCAGATAAAAAGCATCTCTGGAGGACTTCTCTAAATACGACAATCTGAGCATTAATGTAACCACACCTACCAAAATATATTAATTACACTGTGAACTCAAAAAAACATTACACCCCAACCAGGCTGTACATTACCGAGCAAGATGGAGCCGTTTAGTCAAGGGTAACATGACTTTACAACAAGTTCAATGAGTGAGTGAATGAAATGCCTAAAAATAAAATGGTTTCATTCCTTAATATGAACGACAAGTGCAAGCTGATTATATGACAACAGAATTACTGTACTGCACAATTTATGACACCCAAATGTGCAATATAAACCTTTTTATTTATATAGTAATTAATTGGTATTTTATGTGCTCTCAAACAGCACAAGACCTTAATAGAGGTACACTGAGACAAGGACAGCAGGAATCTGCCAAGGTACGCATTAAGGAACCATCCTAGCATTTGCCTGGCTAGAATTCGGGAATCCCTGGAAAATCAAAATCAGAATGGCCGTAGTTGGGGTTCGAACCCGGGTCCTCCTGATTGCAAGGTGAACATTGCACCACTACTCAACCATGCTCAGCAAGCAGGAAAGAACACATAATAATGCACAAAAACAAATGAGCACTACAAACTTGTGACTCTATAAACTTGTTTGCAAACTGCACTTGTCCACTTACATTTTCCAATGGTACATTTTCTACATTTGCCAAAACTGATCAATTCCTCTATTACATACTTTTCATTATGACAATCATCATTATGGTTAGAGGTGTCAGAAGCTTCAAAATTTGCAAATTTTAAAAATGTGTAAACAAAGATTGTGAATAACTGAAAAATGTAAACAGTCAAAATTGAAAATAACAGAAAAATGTGAACAGAAAAAACAGACAATGGAAATAAAATTAAAGCTTCACTATAAACATTTTTTTTTTAAACAATTCATTTGCATATCACAGATAAGCTGCAAAGCAGATAACAATTGACTGTATTCCAATGTTTTCCACCATTAAATTAACAGACACAAACAATTTTCATTAAAAATTTTGAGTTCAACTTCAAGCTTTGACTTCAACTTCAAACTAAAAAAAAGTAAACTTTGATAGTGTATGTATACATGTGAAGGTTCTTTAGATGAGTAATAAGCAAACAGAGCCCTAGTCCTACTATACTGAATGCCACATATAGTTAAAAGGAACACTCACGCTGGCAAGTTGGTCAAAACGGCCAAAAAGTTCGTTGAGTAACCGCACCAATTCCTGAGCCGTGCACTGGGACGCAAGAACAGTAAAGCCCACAATATCTGCAAAGAGGATGCTGCAACAAAAACACTTGCATAGATGAGCTGCAATGTCCCGAACAACACACTATCAACACTCTCACAACACAGAGAGTTCATGTAAGCTTAGTCACTAAACTTACTACCACATGTGTCTACTGCTGTTAGCATGCCTAGTCTGGGCACCAGCAGTGAACATGCAATTAAGAAAACATTAGTTGCAACAGACACAGCATGCAACACACCTTTTATTCATAGTATGTCAAATATTCGTGTCACAAACAGTACAGTAACTTTGGTGCATGCACATACATTTCTCCCCACGTCAGACTTACACTTCCACCCACCCAAAAAAGACATCACAAAATAAGCGAACAATAAAACCCTGTTAAATTGCTACCTTCAAATTAGAAGAGTGGCAATTTTGAAAATTAGGTTGAGTATCAAAGATTTTCGTGACACTTCACTGTCACTTTTGTCTAACTGGTTAACGGAACAGTCAAATACATATACTGACGTTATAAAATGTTGTAAAGAAACAATTACAGAATTTACATACAGATTTGCAGCCAAACAGCTTTAAAGAAAAATGTTTAATTGCTGTAATCTGCATGTCTACAAGCACTTCTAAGCACCTCACCTGACATTCTCGTGCCTCTGGATGTATATCTTGTGAAATTGGCCTTCCACTGGAGAGATGATGTCTGCTTTCATCTCCATGGCGACGTGCTGGGGCAGCACGGACAGCAGCAACCGCTCCTGACCACAACACAAGCACAGCTTGTCTGAAAACCTGCATGCACTGCTTCTGAGTATCTTTCCCTTTGGTCGCCTAACAGCGCTTGAACTACATTGTAGCTTGTTTATAGGAAGTACTTTTTTGACTTTACTATTAAAAATGTCTAAATACACAGTCCAAGTGATGGGACGCTATAGGTCATTCGGGATAAAGTGAGCACAAAAAATTTAACCTTTGAAAAATATCACTAGCTGTTACTGCATGTAAGTCAACATTAACTATAGTTGCCTTACTGTTTGTATGGTTGGCAGCAAAATTACGCATTATAATTCCGTACGTTTTTCCATTTAAGTACAACAAAAACAGAAACAAAATCAACCGAAATTGACAAATTGTATTTTATATAATTATAAACTTTTTTTTACTAAACTGTATCGATTCATACTGACTACACAGTTTATCTTACACACGCAAACATCAAGTGACATGTCTAGAGAGATTATGACATTTCCTGTCGTTGGCTGTTTCGTGCAGAAGGATACTAATTGGCCGAAAATAGAACTTTAGCAGGCCTTTTATTGAGTGCTCACTTTATCCCGAACCTCCTATACGTTCAAATAGTATGCATGTTGTAAATACTATTCTGAAGCGCCCAATGTAATCTACCACTGCTATTTCAAAGAACTGTATCTAACAATCTAATAATTATTACATCTTAAAATTAGATAGAAATATGTACTCACAGAGTATCATGGAGGTTGACAGTTACACACACGAAAAGGACGACACATTTTGCACGGAAGTGCGAATCGCTACGTTTCGCGCTTCCACGCAAAATGTGTCGTCCTTTTCGTGTGTGTAACTGTCAACCTCCATGATACTCTGTGAGTACATATTTCTATACAATTTTAAGATGTAATTAGTTGCTAGCGGCCTTTGTTCCCTATATCAATCTAATATTTATGTACAAATTAAATTACATTAGAAGCATGCATAGATGTGTCTAAATAAAATACAGGATCACTGCTAAAATTCACGTTTAGGCAAGTCACAGACGGAAAGCTCTGCACATAATGGCACTTGGTGCATGTGGTGTCGCCCTTACTACTTCACTGTTTTCGGTCCTCATATTCATGTAAAATGTTCAGGAAAACAACTGCCATACAGTGGTCACTTACACTTTGTTCCCTCAGCTGGGTTTTGAAGTAAACAAATGCCTATGTATTATTGCACCCAACGAGAAGCATAATGGATAAGTTTGTTCCAAAGGGCAATGTAGGCTACTATTTCCAACCACCAAAATGTGATTGTGTAACAAAGCTTCATGGAAACCTCTATTGTAGTTTTGCATGTCTCAAATTTATATATTTTGAGATCCGGTATACTGCAACAGGAATTTTTAACTGTGTTAGAAAGTAAAACTTATTATATTGTTATGGTGTAATCCAGTGATACATTATGTAATGTTTGTTTTGTTGTTTGCACCAGACTTGCCATTTTTAGGATTTGCTATTGATTACAGTTTTGTTTTCACTTTCTGTGTATCGCTGCTACAATACTTCACTCTAGCGACTATTTTTTTTAAAAAGTTGGCAACTGTGCAGTCATAAAGATAACTGAATGGTAGTCGTAGTGGGAAAAGCAAAAATAAAGTGTCTGTCATGAACTACGAGTGTAAGGCCTACGTGTTTTTCCTTGCCAAAAACAACACTTTCTCGTATACAATGTCTATTAAGTTCCATTCTATAACCCCTCTGAGATGAATTTCTTTTTTTCTCTCTTTTTTTTAAGGTAAAAATATTGAGCACAAGTTGAATAATGCAGTCAAAAATGCTTATTTAAAAAATGTCGCAAAGGTGTTCAAGCAGCTCGTAGACACCTGGCTCAATGGAAGGTTAGTTAGTACCTTTCATGATATACAAATAATGCAGGACCACATTCTGCAATACTGTACTTCAATGTACTCTATGACATATCTGCTTTTAGCTACGGGAGAAAAAAAGGTGATAATGCACTGTATACAGTACCTCATTGGTTAGCTCATTTATGCAATGACACTGTCTGCTAAGCTTAAGTTATGAATGAAAAAATATGAACTGTCGAAACAGAACAATCAAAAACCACCAGCAATCCTAAACAGTTAAAAAACTTAAGGAACATGGAATGCTATGAATGCTAATATTTTAAGCTGCATTAACACTGCTGTCAGAAAAGCGGTAACAATTCATTTCTCAGCAAGGAATCTTTCAATTTTTCACTCTATACGTCTTAGATTAGCAAAAATTATAGTGAAACTTGACATCCTTTGACACAAAGTAAAGGAAAGAAAACTGCTGTGGAACTCACCAGTTTCTCGTTCTCGTCCTCCATCTCAAGGCGCGCAGCTATGCAGTTCCGAGTGTCCAGGAATGCCTTCCGCTGGGCATGTTCCATCAGGTTGTGTATGAATGTGCCCACCATGTTCATGCACACAAACACTATCACATTGGCTGCAAGCTGGAACACACAAGAATGCTCACCATCACTCTGCGCACAATATCTAATAGGAAGATGGATGGACAGCACTTAAAATGTTCAAACATGGATTAGACTTCAAAAAGTTATACACAGAGGCTCAGTAGTCTACAGCAAGAATTCTCAACTGCAGCGGTTCCCAAACCACTCTGCTGGAGACTTGCTGCTCATGAATGGACTGTGAAAATGAAACCTACAAAATCACCAGTTAGGTTCTTCCATCACATAAGTGCACCTTAGTTAACCCTCTTGGGCAGTGTTTGCCACTTAGAGTATGACAAGGCAATGAAATTAGAGCACCACTATAAAAGTGTTCAAAAGTGATAAATATATGCTGTCATTTCAGTTAGTTATTCAGTACTTATATTACAAAAGCAAAAAAGGGTCTCTGGAATGTCCACTAAGCTCCACATTTTCTTTGTACGAGGACGTACTGTTAAAATACGTAAAGTTTACAGATTTTCATATAGCAACAAATTTTGATAATTTGTTGTAGCAAACACCCTGAGTCATAATACACCCTTATAACTACTGAATGCAAGGAAAACAGAAACACATTCTGCTACTTGCCAACTAAATGTCTCAACTCTCAGGCGTGGTCCACGACCTGTGTGCATGACGAGATTGGCTTCACAAGAAGTTCTGTCTGTCCCCTTGTTCATCTGAATATTCTCTGCAATTTATTTTGCTGAAATATGCCAACATTTCTGCATTTCCTTAACTATTTTGCTGTTAGATAACAACTTTTAACTATGCCAAGAAAGTGTAAAATATTTATTTTTTGTAAATAGTTTATTTTGGTTAATTTTAAGTGAGAAAACCATGTACGTAGTGTTTATAGAGTCATTTAATTCAGCGTTCAGCTAAAGTCACACGTCGCAGCTAAGCAATATTTTGTATATTCAAATATATTAGAATATCGCAGTGAGAGTATCCCTAGTTGCCCACAGTACACACAGTTTCAACAACTTTTCACATATGCACTTCAACATTGTGGCAGAAATAATATCTTTGTTTTGTGTGTGGAACCTAATCCTTAACACTTTTATGCACACAGCGGAAAGAAGGTCTAACGTAATCCTAACATGCTTATAAAGCACCCTAAATGTATTGAATCAAAATACACTACTAAACCCTTCTCCATCTAATAGTTAATAAATGGTGTTCAAAATATTCCTAGTTTTATCATTTATACTCTTTACTAATGGTATGATATGTAAAAACATAACTTTTCTCTTATTGTATGAATATAAGCTAATAGAAGGTGATGATTAAGTTTTCTTTACTCTAATTTTTTTTTTTTAATTGGCTGGAAGAAAAATTATTTGCAATTGAAACCGATCATTAGTTTCTAAAATAACTTTTCCAGAGCCATCCATTTTTACTTGATTACCAAACTGAGAAACATTACAATGACCATACCTGCTGCCAGTTGAGGTGTGGGAACTCCTTGGCAAAGATGACGGCAACGACGATGTGCAGAAGAGGTACACACAGGCCGAACAAGACGGCCACCCACATCCTGAGGGGCATCATGGCATACGCAAGAAACACCACAAACGCAACCTCCCACACGCCCTCGGCAGCGACACGACGCGACTCAAAGTACAGTCCCCCGCCACCAGGGCCCTCGGAGGGCGGAGCGCCTAGTGGCAGGGCAAGCGCGCAGAAGGTAGCACAGAAGAAGAGGATGGCGTAGCAGACCCATAGTAGGTAGGCGTCGTGCATGAGGCGGGTGTTGAGGAACGCAAGCAGAAGTGCAAACAGCAGGCAGTGGAGGGTGTGGTAGACGTTTTGGGCGGTGGGGGCTTGCGCGTGGGCCAGACTCAGGTTCGCCAGCACCCCTGTCAGGACCACAAACAGTGCCACCACGCTCACCACAGACGAGTGCTGGAGCTTGAAGATGTAGCGCTGGTACAAGAACTCCAGCTCGTCGTTCTCGAACCGATGGCAATTGAGCAGGCGAGACAAGGCTAACTTGCGATGTGAGTTCATTGCCTTCACGCTGTGGTCCATGGCTGCTGGGTCACCACCACTCCTCACTCATTCTGCAACACACACGTTACAACACAATGTCACACAAGCTTGTGGTTTCCACATCATGTAGGTCCTAGAACATCACTTACAAAAAGGGCGGTGAACATCGATTTGAAGTAAAAATAACCTTTCACTCATAACCAGGTATCACAATCATATTTTATCATACCAACCATGCATACTTTAACTTGTTTGAAACAAAAATATTATATTTTAATAAAATGTATTTTCTAAGGCTTAAACCCTTTCAGCTCTCCCCCTGAATAAGCTCTTGGCTAAAACTGATTGATATTTTACGAAGTACCAGTGAATCCAAATAATTAAAGGCATTCAATGTAGTGTTACTTTTGCACTTCCTTGCACACTATGAGGCTGAAAGAGCAATGCAACAACCACGCCAGAACTTGGAAAAAAGTTTTCAATTTCTTAAAACGTTCCTTGATTTGGAAATCAAACCAACGAAAATTACTCCACCCAACACACATGATGACCACAAGATAAAATTATCAGACACATAACAAAAGTAAACTATTGCCTGCATGCCACAAACATTTAGGAATTTGTGACTTGCCATTAGGTTTGGACTTTGATTGTACTTGTATGTTTTTACTTGCCTACCACAATCATGTAAGTGTATCATGTTTGCAAGTAAGATAGTACTAAATGAAAATTAGACTGGCAGAGTTACAGTTCTATCTTTATGGCTTTCATATTCACAATTGTTTGTTAAGTACTTAAGTACGTGTGTTAAATGTCTATAAAATTCCTTACTCCTTATGTTCTCTCAACTAAGTTTCATAAAATTTGTTTACTGCTAGCACATTTAACCATTTCTGTTGGCTTCAATATTTAACTAACACCAGTTAAAGAATAAAGTTTTTAGCTAAAATGAGCTACCAAATATGCAGAAATACCATATCTTACCTACACCAAATATCATAGTGCACCTTCTGTTTTTTTAATAATTCTCACAGTGTCTGTAGTATGGTATGCTATTATCTAACCACTGAGCTCAATAAAATAATTTACAAAGATTAGTGTTGGGTAACACAAGTTAACTAGCGCAATTATGCATTTAACATTTGACTTTTTGTGCAATATATCATCACCAAAAACTACATAATTTAGCAAATCAAGCAAAGTGCTTTTGCAACTGTAGTTGAATTTCATCTGTGACATAATAACATTAAATTTCTATCAAATTCCAAGCATTCATCAGCATCAGTTGAAGGTGGTACGGCCAAGTACAGTAGCTGTTTTTCATGACGTACACGAGATGACAGCAACCATCCAGCTGCAGCAGATGGTAAGCATAAGCACCATGTGTGATGTGTGAGCATGCTTGAAATGTAATGTAAACCTGTCAGTCACACATTTGGGCGACAGCCTGGTTAGCTGATGCACTACAATCGGAAGACATCTGGCCACAATCATCAAGAAAACCCATTTGACAGTTGACAACAGCAAATTAGCAGTGCTTCAATAACCAATAATGGCATGGCTTCACATACAACTAACTGCTAGATCGCTTAGATACTATATACATTGGAGATACCTAGGCCCAGGATTTAGGTGACTGGCACCCTAGGCAGATGAAAATTTATTCCTTCCCCTCCCTAAAAAAAATTCACATAAAAATGTGAAAAATCGCTGTTGTGCATTTATTTATCTAAGAATGTGGGTGCATGAAATACATAAAATTACAAAAGGGCATAATTTATGAAGTAAAAATTTTTATTTAAAGTAAAACAATTTCTTCTTGCGAGTTGCGGTCCTTCCAGATTGCCGCCCTGGGCAATTGCCCAGTCTGCCCAGTTATAACATGGGGCCTGAAATGCCTTTCTGATATTAAAAGTAAGACAGTAAGACACAGATACCAGGATAACACAATATACTACTTTTGTAAAGAACTACAAACTAGACATTTTGTCTAATGAAATATACTGTAGTACAATTAATTCTCAATTAAAATATGTGACCCTTGAGAGAAAAAATATATAATTAAAAAGTAAAACTCACAAAAATGCAGACGTGTCAAAAAATTAAACTTTCCTTACAATGCAATGTGTACGAGTTTGTAAATCTAGATTTCCGTTAACTGTCAAAAGAAAGGTGGAATTAATTTTACTAAATGAATATGAAAAAAAGTATTTTAGACTAGATAATTCCAAACACTCAAGAAATATTGAGGAAGTGCTGACTTGAAGTTTTTAAACAATATATTAAGATATTTGAAAGAATATTTCATCTAGAAAATTCATTAAAAGCTACATCAGCAAACAAGTACAGCATACTCTGCTTCATATTACTTTAGTAAGTTCTCTAAAGTATTTACTCTTAATATTATTTCATAACGGGACATAACAAGATCAAATTTGCTGTAGATACAGTGGAATGACACCTTGGGTTCATTTCAGAATGAAAACCATCTACTGACCAGGAATGTACAAAATATAAAAATAAAGTAACCTCAGAATTGTCAGAGTTGATAGAAGTTATGTGAACTAAAATATGACTGTACCTATGTTCATTACTACCGTGTTTGTAAACTGATAACCCAGTAGATAGAAAACTAAGTAATTGTGTAAACAACACTGTGACTGCAGCAAGCTTTACATAAAATTACAGTACATTTCAAGTATCCTACTTCTATATAATCCTGGTTGGTTATTGGCAGGTAGGGATGCTGTTGCAGAGAACTTATTTGCTAAATTTATTGTGCAGTAGCCTATAACGTTCCTCACCATTGAACAGAACACGTAGTATGTCCTTGGTGACAAACATTCACTGACTAAAGAACATATGTTCACCCAAAAGTGATGTCCCTCCTAGGATGATATTTTGTCAGCATTTATTCGTCGGCAAGGGTTGCAGTTAACGATATGATGATTTATTAGCTTATTTTAATGTGCTATCACTCACAAAAAAAAAATTATTTTATCAACCCCTTACATGAACAAATTTTAGTTTGTGATAAATATAAGGCAGCTAGGAGACCTAAATATTTCACATTCTTTTCAATGGCATCTTGTTACTTTGTGCATACTTTATAAAATTACCTATTCTTAACTCGAAAGAACGTACTCTCCTCGGGATGCATTTTACACAGTACAGGTACACTAAGTATCCACCTTATATTATTTGTTAGGAATACACCTAAGACATCTGGCCATGTATTTAATAAACATACTGTACCAGCAGTAGATCCAGAAATGCCCAAAAGAGCCCAGGCCCTTCTTAACCTTTTAAAGCATAGTTTACACTCAAAATATTAGAATTTCTTAAACTGGTATATTAACGTTTTTTGTTTTGAAACACCTTAAATAACACCATTTTGCACCTTAAAATCCAAATTATTCTTGGGGAGCACCCCCGGACCCATTCTGCTTGACTAGCGGTGTGAATATATCTACTTTTTAAGGCATGGGCAACATTCCAAAAATCCAGAGTTGGATCCATCCCTGAATTGCACAAACTATACATGTGTGAACAGTATGGGCAACCACTGTCTGTAGCATGACATACAACATCCATAACTATTTTTGTAATAGTAAAAAAAAAGCACTTGCAACACAGAAAAAAAAAACATCCAGAAAATATTGAAATACTGCATTTCGAAAATTTTTAATTTATGTACAGTACACTGTTTTTAGACTGTCAAAAGGAATACTTGACGGCATTCCAAAAGAAGAATATTCTGTTTCGTATAACTTCAGTTAAATTTGACAGGTAGTTATGGGCAATAACTGTTAATAATTTGTAATGTGTGTTAAAATGCAAGACAAAATTTACAATCCAAAGATGAAATGGACATCTCAGGTAAATGTTGCGACTAAAATTGACATTCATTGTGACACACAGTATAAAATACTAACGGTTATTGCAGGTGTCAAAAGTTACTAAAGTTCTACGGATCACGTATTGGGACACAGTGGCGGTGGCACCTGGAAGAGAGCCAGGACAGGGAGGACAGAGAGACCGGACATAAAGGCGAGTATGGAGACAACTTGGAAGGGGAGGGCAGATTGTATGTCAGAGGTAGGGCAAGGGCAGGTATAGGCGCCGCTGAGAATAGCCACGGGCGGACAGAGTCGAGGCGCGCCCCTTGAACCGAGAAGAGAAGAGCGGCTGACTGCAGCACGGACAGGACAGGGTATAAATATAGAGGACTGCATCACAAGAGGGCCGGCCTAGCCCACGATGACATCACGCCACGCGAGTGTTTGCCCACCACACACACACGCGCACACACAAGGTAATTCACGCGAACATATTAGTCATACAAGTTCTTTTTTACGATTTATTAGTTATTATTTACACTCTTTTTTAAAAAGAAACTTAAAGCTGTTTACTGACTTACTCAAATGTCCAACTATCCTACCGTAATGTTTTTTGCACATTTATTCAAACATTACGGCTATAAAACCATTTTTTCCCCGCATTACCTTAAAGATAAACAGCAAGAAAGTGAACAGGAGAAAAAGGCAGACAAGAAAAAAAAGAGAATAATAAGATGGCTCCGTTAACAATACAAAAATAACAATAAAAATTAAAAAAAAAAAAAAGTCATAAACTTTTGAATATGACTTTTAAGACACCGCGCACACTGGAAGCATTATTTCAAAACTCTCCAACTGGAATAAAATGCGCTTTTTTCAGAAGGTTGTTTCTCAAGATATGTGTACCGGATTTGTTCGAAACTGAGGTCTACAATTACAATGCACTTTGCTACAGTGACGGGTCCAATAAAATGATAGGATCATCGCTTTAAGTCCCATAGTAAAAATATTACGACGGGAATACTAAGCGCACATTTTCGACTTTGGTCGTACAGGAGATATCACAATACATGCGCCGGCCGGCGTCACTCGTAGCGCCTCGTCGATTTCCGCCCCACCCCCACACACAAACACATCCTTCACCAGGCGGCCGCCTTAATTAATAAACTGTAGCAAATAACAAACGTCAGAACGCAATGTTTCAGACACCACAAGCTATAATGTTAAACTAGGTACTAAGGCCGTCCCGAAATTAGTTCGACGGTTCCGCGTTCAGGCAATTAAAAGCCCTATAAACTTCCCTGTGTGCAATAAAGGCACAAATAATCATTTTTAGCGAACGCTCGTGCGAATTGCTGAGTAAGAGGCGTGTTGAGAGACTCCGGCAGCAACAGTAAACAAAGCAGTTAAAATTAAACCCGAGACTTATTGAAGTAAATTGCGTTGGTCGGTGCAGACACGCTCAAGAACGCACATCATGGCCACCAACTGTACAAAACACAACCCGCTACGCTGAAGCTATAAAATGTTCCATAAAAAGCCTCACATTGTGTTCGAACTCACTAATACTATGTTTATTTTATATACAGACTCAAATAACGTAAAAGAATGGCACACACGACTCTATGATACAAAAAATCTCAATTCCCATAAACCACTATACAAAATGTATTTGTCCGTAGTTTGCCAAGTGAGTTCATTATCGGATCATGCTATACCTCGGCAGGAATGACAATGCACGAAACTATGAATACACTGAACTGTATCCAAGGCGAATCAGACCTACACATGTTCAACTTCCATAAGCACAGGTTAGTTACGATTACGTAAAATAACTTTAAACTTGCAAACAAAAAAAAAATTAATGCCCTCCGTCCGTATACATAGACCTATTGTGGGACAATGGATGAAAATGATTTGAACGAGACAAAATATGTTACTAAACCTAAATTAAATAATTACACATTTTTAGGACTTTTTTTTATAACATATACCTTAGGTTTCAAAAATTGTAACGACTATTCAAGGTAAAGTTTACACTTTCAAAGCTGTGGTTACTTTTGTATTTTTAGCCAATTGCATCCTCCCATGAATTGTTAATATAAACATAGCGGTGCAATATACACAGAAGTTAAACTTCCCCGTATTCTTAAGAAATACCTGACGCCACTGTAAAATTTTTTAAATTATAATTCTTGACAAGGAGGTCTTCAAAATTGCTCAGTTTACTATGAACATCCTATGAAAACAAAAGCCAGGAAGCCTTTCCAAGTTATAGCAAGAGAACCCTGCGTACTATACGTAACACATTCTAGCTCATACTTGATAGCAAACAACCCGATTTCGTCGAACTAATTAGTACAAACTGCGGGAAATAGTAAAAAAAATTGTGTCAGTATAGCATGTTAATACTTATATGATCCTAAGTAACTGTACTACACGGTTAGAAAAAATTTCCGTGAAATTACGGAAAAGTGCAAAAAATTATCCAGAAATCTTTGTAAAGTAACGGACACTCAGTTTTTCTTGATAACGGAACCCTCCGTAAAATAACGGACAATCCGTTTTCCGCAAAAAAATTAAATTTCGATAATCTAATAGCACTCCATTTTCTAGAAATACTACATTTTCTTATCAGCTACGTGTTATTGAGATTCTGACGCACTAATTAGTAACCTGAAATTTTTTACGAAGTTGCTGGGATTCGAACCCATGACCTTATAACTGCCAGGCAGAAGCTCTAACTATTGAACCACAGTGACAATTTATGAGTAAATGAGTTCCATGCAGTGGTAAGATATCAACTTTATAAGAGACAACTTTTGTATTTGACATCCAGGATTCATAGTGATTATTAATACCACTTTTTTTTTTTTAAGAAACACAGTAAAATACGCTTTAAAATTGTAGAAACTTATTTTCATGAATTTATGGAAAGTTACGGCCAAACATTCGTAAACTAGCAATACGGACAAATTTCCGTAAACAAAATATTACGGAAGCCACTTCCGTAAAATTACAGTACTTTTCTGTAAATATTTCCGTGAATTTACGGAAATTTTTAACAGTGTATGCTGCTCCCTTCCTAAACCGCCTTCAGCAGCAAAACATGAAAACATTTATAACTTCGTGAAATTTCGCACAGTCGCTTGGAACACAATGTTCGACATCGCTGTTTCCTCGACCTGTGAGTGGATAGGAACGATATTTTAATGCCGACCTCAGTAATGATTTCAACAAAAAACGACACATCGTGTGTATAGAATAGGGCCTAGAACGAACATGTTCCCTAATGTTTTCAGTGCACACTAAAGTCATTGGTAATGAGTAATTTGACATGGTTCGATTGGCTATACTCCCGAGTTTAAGCAAGTTTTGATGTATAATCACAACTAAAAAATCACTATCATATCCGTGGTCATGGTGTATCGTACGCCACCATTTAGTTAACAAAAACTGCCGAATTCTAAGCGCTTCAAGTACGTTGTAATGTGCGGAGTAAATTAGTTTTTTAACTAAACGTTTCTATGTGTTCTTACTGTGCCAATGTACGAAACTAAAACCCGCTTCAAATAAGGATGGAACGCCATTGTTAAAAACTACGCTCATTAAAAACAGAAGTCCTTCAACATAGTTGAAAACAGTCTTTCCAGAGTCCGTACTTCAAAATGTACTAACCGGATGTATGTGAAACTCGGATAGAAACGAGCGACAGACATTCCACCAATAAAACTATATGGTCATCGTTTAAAGTTCTATAGAAAATATGGAACCGGCGAGAATCTTGCATTCTAGTTAAGCATCATTTGATGCACGTTTCAAGGTCGCCCTTACAGCTCCGTGGCTTCTGAGCCTCTACCTCGCAGGTAAAGGTCGTTCGTAATAAAGAGAGCAATACAAGTTTTAACCTTTGAAAAATATCACTAGCCGTTACTGTTTGTGTGAGTGAGGCACGGCGAGTAGGGCGATGTTGACCGGATCATCTGGTGCGATATCACCTCTACCACAAGACAATGTAAACGGCGTGCAGTTGTATTGTAGATCACTCGCCTGACTGAAACTTCCCGCGATGACCCCATCTTTTTATTGGTGGAAAGTTATAAGCTAAGTCCGTTGCATGATCCTAGACTAGTTTCACACGAATCCCGCAAAGTAGTTTTTCAGATATAACAGGTTGAAAAAGCAGTTTTTAATCATTCTAAGGAGCTCCGAAATGATTTTTCTAATCGAAGTGATGATTTGAAACGACTCTTCAGATATCGTTCGCAGTTTTCTTTTCGTACATAGACACATTGGGCATATGTGGAATAGTGTCTTTTTAAAAAAACGTTTCTACGAACACGCTGCAACGCATTTTAAGCGCGTGGTAGGCGAGGACCTTAACTATAGTCCCCTTACTGCTTGTATGGTTGGAAGCGAAATTACGCAATATAGTTCGTGTGTTTTCCTTTTTAAATTCCACAATACTGAAACCAAATCAACCGAAATCAACATAATTGTATGATATACAATTAATAAAATTTCTTTATATAAAACTGTATCGATTCATACGGACTGCACATTTTATCTTACTCGCGCAAACATCAAGTGACAAGTCCAGAAAGGATAGAAATTTCCCGTCATTAGTCGTTACGCGCGGAAAGATACGAATTGGCTGGAAATAGAACTTTATCAGGGCTTATTTTAATGCTCACATTATCTCGAACCGCTTATAGTGGCGCCCTTAAAGAGTACAAAAGTCGATTAACGTCAAGAAAACAGCCTAAAGCTTTCGAACAAAATATACCGGAAAACTTTCCATGCTGTTAGTTCTAACTGGAAATAAATAGTTACGTCGCTTTTTTAAATTCCAGCCAGTTCCACTCAGGACGGCGTCAAGGTGACCCTCATCTAGCGTGTTCAGTTTGGCGCCGTTGTGAGTAATTACAGTCCATTAAGCTCCTACACTGTCAAAAATGCACAACTTCCATGTAACAGCTAACTCTGGCAAACTTCACATATGCTTCAATTGGAAAACGAGGACTTCTGCAGACACATTAAAGTAAAAAAGGCGCAATTTCGACCAGTTTTGTTTGCATAGAAAGAAGCGTAGGTTTTGGAGCTTAATAACGCGGAATTAAACCGAATTTTCTAAAGTAATATTTTCTACCGACGAGAAGAGAGAGAGAGGGAGAGTAAAAAAAAAAAAAAAACAAAGGTAAATTTTTGTATGTAACACTTTCAAAAACTTACGGTGTCGAATTTAGCACAAATACGACACGAAAAAGGAAGGGGACGGGAGAATGATTGACAGGGATATGTCACAGTAGATTACGAAATGTTGCAGTTGAAGGAGAAAACAAGAGCTTCCCGCTATTCCTGAGACATGATAAATACGATTGGCTTGTGTTGAGTAAGTTTGCATTAGGCGCCCTTCTTTTGTTAATATGTATGTTTATTAACAAGTCATAATGAGTTTCGCGAATGATACTAAGTTGTCGTCTTCAGAATAAGGCAACTCGGGGAAAGATGCCAGTTTTGTACGTTTTGTTAGTTATTATTTTAACTTAAAATGCAATTTATAGCACATTTACTGGCGTACATAAATGTCCACCAAAAACAGTATCCATTCGTGATATTATTTTATATATGCATTCAAACATTACGTCTTTAGAGTCATTAAGTGTGGTATCTTACCCCGTGTTAGCTTACATTTTAATTTTAAAAACAACTTGCGTTCGCACAAATTTTACTTTTATACTACTTTTTGGAAACTCATCTACCCAACCCCACACAAAATGTCTTTGAAGCGACTGAAATGTAAAATGTCTTGAAAATTAGTTTCGCATAGCTTAAATGTGTTCGCAGTTGTGACGTAGAACGCCTGAAGAACGAGGTGTGACCATTGGTACAGCACAGCGCACGTTGCGTAAGAAGTACATACAACTCGCACCTACGTCATAGGCAACCTGCCCTTCACGCGTGGTCGCACTGCAGTATTTTCCAGGCGCTCCTTGTAAATACTAACTTTGAAGAAACACAATATTACAGAAATGAAGGTCGTAAGAGGAGTCTTCGCCGGTGTCGAATTTCCACCTTTGACGTGTGAAACCAGCATAGTGATAAGAGCCAGTGTCCCACGCTTGACAAGAGGCATTTCGCCTCTATTCGCTGCGCGCCAAACTGGCGTGCAAAAATTTCCTTGTAGTATTTTTCCTACGGGACTTTTAAGCGGTGACATTATATTTTGTAATAGTATGAAGTAAAGACCAACGCATGCCCTTTGCTCTGCACTTCACGAATTCAGATAATATTATCTATACATAAAAAAAGGTTTTTACCAATTAGAGATGCCGGAAAATCATGTTTCTAACAAGCGTGCTGAATTTTTGAAAAACATAGAAGCATATTTTGAAATGTGTGTTCTTTGCGTAGGTAAACATTACATGAATCATTCAAGCGGTTTCGCGTAAAAACGACTACACATGACACGCTGCAACGCCGTCCACGCGCCAGTCGAGGACTCCTCTTAAGGATGTTCAAGTGCGATAAAAAAAATCATAATTTTATACTTATTTCATATAGTGTTTGCTTTGTAGACGATACTTGTAAGTACAGTTTCCTCTTACGGAATAATTTTAACTCACATAGTTTTCTCATAACGGTGCGACAAAGTCAAAATTGGCATGGAATAGTGAAAACCAATTGACTTACGTAAGTGAAATAATTCACAGTGAAATAACATGCCACGGGCTACGTAATAAAACATTTTTAAACAATCCCTCGAGCAATTTTTGCATTAAAAAAAAATTACTGAATTTTCAACTTTTTTCCTGCAGTTTTGCGATATTTTTAAAATTCCAAAATATTACGTCATGGTCTTTTAAATACTTTATTGCATAGTTCATGGGATGTAATATCACAATGAAATATTTTATTTAAGTAAGTCAGTTGGTTTTCACTATTTGCATGGCAGCCGAACAAGCCAATTTTGACTTTGGCGCACCGTTATGAGAAAACTATGAAAGCTAAAATTGTTTCGTAAGAGGAAACTGTACTCTAAAGTATTTATTGTCTACAAAACTAACACTATTTCATAAAGATATAAAATTATGATTTAATCGCACTTGAACACCCTTAAGGCCTATACACAATTGAATACTTTAACATTTGACTTTACGTTTCCGTTACTTTATGTATTTCGTCGATATACAATACAAATGTAAAGTTAAACCAACAGCAGTTGAAAAACTATTAAAACTATATTTTTGAAACGGAAATATGATAAGATTTAACCTTTGAAAAAATTCACCAGCCGTTACTGCATATAAGTCACCATTAGCAAGAGTTACTTTACTGCTTGTGTGGTTGGTAGCGATTCATCGCATGTAGTTCCGTGTATTTTCCTGTTTGAATACAACATTAGTGAAAGAACATATGATGAAATCGACTTCTCTGTATTTAATATATTTCAAAATATGTATTTATGATCTTATTGACATTTCTACTTACAGTATAGTTAAACTTAACTGGCGCCAGAAGAATGTGACGCTATCGTCGACCTCAGGTCATCTTGCACGTTAGCGCTTGCTCCGCACTTCAGACAGTTCAAAATTCCACCGACAGGTGGCACCAGAGTTAGGTTCTCGTCGTTTTCGCCGCTCCACCAAGTTGCATAATTTGCATGTGTTTGTCCGTTGTGTGTATATACACATTCAAAAGTATTGGAAATTACTATGAATATCATTGCCAAATGATGTGAAACCATCGGTATTCTGTAAATTATGTTTAACGTTTGCCAGCCTAGAAACAACATACTTTTTATTTAACATATTAGGAAAATACATTATTTACTGTTTCTGAAGTACGTCGTCGTTGTTCGTGCCAGTAGAACTAAACGAAAATTGAATTCTTGGATTGTGTGTGTCATGTCTGTTTTTAATGGCGGTTTTGAGTTACAAATTCAAATAAAATATGCTCGCGTTTACGGAATTCGTAACGGCAACAGTGCGTGTTGAATAAATTAGTCGATGGACTACCAGTATTATAAGACGTTATCTCGCAGGTATTTATAACTAAGATTACTTTTTATTATATCTTATATTCAGCCCCATGCATTTAATGAGTAGACATATTGTAGCAAAAATTTATCGGAGCAGTTTAATGTAGTTGAAAACATTGCACGACCCTATGTAAATAAATGCACGTGGCAATATTTATGTTTACATTTGGCGGAAAGATATAAACTGGCAGAAAATATAAATTAATAAGGGCTTTTTTGAGTGTTCACTTTATTCCGAATCACCTACATACATAGAAATATTTGCGAGGAAGATTCTATACATTGGCAGGAAAACTTTTCTTAAAACAAGTTGCGTGTTGTTTGCGTGTCGCCAGCTCTCTCTGAAAGTTGCTAGAGCTCCGGACGTATCCTATTCGACTCGCAACCTCTTAATTTCTCTCAAAGACAGGCAACATGGTAGATAGTCGATTGATAACCTTGGTCTTCGCCTTGAAAATACATTACTTTAAATTGTAATTACATAATTTATACTTTTTTATTTAAACAGTTTTCTTCACATAACATCGTAATAATTACTTTCTGGTGTTTGGTACGGAAGTTTTAAAACTGATAAGCTCTCCGGGTGGAATATTTACACGAATATCCACCATTCTGTTGGCCTTGTCGGACTCCAAGCTGTATATTAGCGAGACAACCAAAATTCGTCCATGA
This sequence comes from Medauroidea extradentata, assembly GCA_003012365.1. Classification (NCBI taxonomy): domain Eukaryota; kingdom Metazoa; phylum Arthropoda; class Insecta; order Phasmatodea; family Phasmatidae; genus Medauroidea; species Medauroidea extradentata. Next base: position 25,339 of record PNEQ01071088.1, read on the forward strand.
ATGCGCAAACTGTCTCGAGAGTTGTTTACGAGAGCACTGACTCTTCCATCTCTTATCTGCGAATAGTTTGCGGGCTTGTTACGAGAATGTTTATGAATATCATCACCCTTAGACCTTTCTGTTACAATTCGCAAAAACAGAAGTCTAGAATTTTGTATGAAGTTTTAGTATCGAGATACGACTACACGCCTTTCCGGAATTCTATGCATGTTACATGTTTGTTGACAACAGCTAATATTGTCGTTACATTTTTTGTTTTATTATGGAGTTTCTCTGCAACACCAGGGGCGTATCCAGGGGGGAAGAGTTAGGGGGTTCTAACCCCCCTCATTAGCCACAAAAATAAAAAAAAATTAGAACAATAAAACTATTTTGACTAGTATAATATTAAATGTTTCGTTACGAAAAACTGGCTAAAATAGCACAATTTTGCGCCTTGAAATCCACATTTTCCTGGGGGAGGACATCCGGTTCCCCCGCTTTAAAGAGATTGTCACTATTCATTATATTATCCTCGGGTCAACCCCCCCCCCCTTTCCTAACACAAACCCTGGCTACGCCACTGTTGCACTACAACATCTGCTCGCATTAGAGTATGTCCATAAGAACGGTTCAATTTACAAAGACAATTTGTCGTGCATGTAAAGCTTTTCACCTACAGAAAAAAATGCGAAAAATAAAATAATCCTATACGAGGAATTATGCCAAGCTATTTCAGCGTTCGACCACAATAATAATAATAAAAAAAAACAAAGTAATGAAGAAAATTACCTGAACGGGGACGAATCGTTCTGAAACTTTCATTGCTACATTCAGTTTTTTTCCCCTTATAAATAACATCTAAAGTTGAATGCTCCAAAACAAAACCCCAATTCATTTGAAAACACTACAGCCCCACTTAGTGACTGGGGCGGTACAGCATTACCAAAATATCGGATTTCTAGTTAAATTTAGCAGAATTTAAAAACAACTAGCAGAGAAATATTCACTTCAGTAGGCAACGGAATTTGAGACAGAGTGTAATAAAGTATAAGGAATCAGATTTTAACATTTCACAATTGAAATGAATTTTAGCAAAATTGTCGATAGATTTTTAAAAAATGGAAAATGCACAATCATTATGATAAAACTACTTTATCGAGATCTATTTCAAATTTTTAAAGAACTTTCAATTTAAACCTCTTGATGCCAAGAGTGGAAAATTCGACTTTCGCTGCTTGGATGAAAAATCGCACAGTCAATATATCAGTTCTAAATTTTTTTGCAAATTTATAATTTTTAGGTGACGATTTTTTTTTTCGTAAAAAAAAAATTCTACACACTGCAATGCATTACATGAACCTTTAACAGCGAGAGTAAAAGTATTACAATTCAATACTCTTCTACATGAATCAAGTTATTAAAACGTTTGAAAGTAAATGAACTTCTGAGAAAAAACACGTGCGGCTGTTTTCACATTATGTACCTGCAAGAAGCTGTCACAAAGAGGGTTAAAGCAACAACTGTTTTCAAGCAAGGTATTATTTCTGTAGTTGGGAATTTAGCTGGCAACACTGCGCGACACAAATCGTCGAGCTAGAGGGTCATGGGCGGTTGCCAAGCGGGTCACTGCTGCGTCCATCTGCACAGTTGTATCTGTCGTCGCCGTCCTGACGTCAAGGCCGAGAATTAAGACGGTCAGCGTCCAGGCCCTTGTAACTCGACTAGGACAAGCCAATACTCACTAAACATCGCCAAAGTTAGGGGCATACACTGTGACAGTTTACATATCCGAAAGTAAAAACTTTAAAGAATAATAATAACGCACTGAAATTACGTATCTGTAATAACCATGTAAATATAAATGGTTGACTTTATCAGGGTTGCTACAAAATTTCTAGATCATATTTCCCTGACTTTTCCAGGTTTTCCAGACAAAAATTATGTATTTCCAGTATATTTTGTGGAATTAAAAATCAAGATAATTTAACTGAAAATGTTTAAATAAATTAAATTTGCATGACAGTTCTAAAAAACTTTTTATAAATGTACAACAGACAGTTACTTGTGTTAGATACGCTCAGCTACCACAATCGAGAGAACTGTAATAAGTTATAATTAACTGGAACTATTTTTAAAATGAATTGCTAAGATAACATTTTCATACAGTGAATGTTTGTGCAAGTGTCCAAAGGTCAATCTCTAAGCCTGCAGCCATGAAGACGCGACTCCAGTCCAGAAGTCAAGCTAGGCAACTAGACAACGACCATTAAAGCCTGCAAACCCCTATTGCTAAGCCTAAAGTTTGTTCTATACAATTTTGAATTTCCAGTCACCAGAAGCAATTCCCCTGACATTTCCAAGTTTTCCCTGACCACTTTGAAATTCCCTGACTTTTCCCGGTTTTCCCTGTTTTCCATACCTGCAGCAACCCTGTTTATTTAGGACCACCTAGTATCCCCGACTTCGTTCGTGATGATTTCTATTTAATGAGACAATATTCCGAAAACAAAAAGTTTTGGAAAGTGCTAAAAGGTGCCATATATATCTGTTATTGGTTTGAGACAGCTATGTTTTCAAGTATGTGTTGGCACAAAGCTTTTTTGCGATACACCATCATCTCTACATATTACCAAAAGTTACATGTAATAATAACATAAATGTTATGAAGATGATAAGACACCAATAAGTTGCTAGCTTCGGACGTCTTCAGCGAAAATAAGGTTGTCGTCATTTAATGTTCGTTTATAATTCTTTCTGGCCATCGCCACCCAGCTGAGCCGAAGCCGCTTCCCCGCTTCTTCACGGCATATCTATGGCCGTGATCGAAACTGACATTTAGGTTCCTAAATCGGTCACGTAATCTATATAAGTTACCCTGACCTGCAAGTGGAGAGACTTTCTCCAACCTTTAAGGCTGTCCAAGTGCGTTTAATATCAAAATAAAATATTTTTATGAAATAGTTTTAGTTTTGTAGAGGATACGTGTGAGTACTATCTCCTCTTATTAAACAATTTTGAGCTCGCATGGTTTTCTCGTAAACGGTGCGTCAAAATCAAAATGCGCGTGCTACACTACCATGCAAACAGTGAGAACCAATTAACTTACTAAAATTAAATAATTCACAGTGAACAACTTTCATATTTAACAAAATGGCAGAATTTGCAACTTTTCCCTTGTACTTTTGCAATATTATTTTAAGGATTCAAAATATTACGTTGTGGGTTTATAAATGTCTGGCTACGCAACTCAAGTCACGTTATTTCACTGTGAATTATTTCGTTTTGAGTAAGTTTTCACTTTTTGCATGACAGCGTAAGCAGCAAATTTAGACTCTGACGCGCCATTATGAGATAATCATGCGAGCTAGAATGTCTCGCAAGAGGAAACTGTACTCACAAGTAGGACAAAACTAACAGTATTTCATGAAAATATAAAGTTATGGTCTTATACCACTTGAAAACCTTTAAGGCGCCCGCCTACTGGTCGTGTGTTAGTGTGAGTGAGGCACGGCGCCAAGGGCGATGTTGACCGGCTCATCTGGTGCGGTATCACCTCTAAGACACTGAAACACCGTGCAGTGGTTCGTAGATCACTCGCCTGACTGACACTTTCACTGCTGACCCCATATTTTTATTGGTGGAAAGGTTTTCAGTAAATTCCAATACATATTTCTATCGTACACTGAAAGAAACATTTTCCCTGCACAATAATTTTTGTGGGAAACCTTACATTATTTAGTGGTGACTACAAAATTTTGTGGCAACCACAAATATTTTTGTGGTCGCTACAAAAATTATTTTGTAGGATTAATACTAACAAAATATTTTGTACCTACCACAAAATATTTTTTTCCGTGTAGTTTCACACGAATTCCGTAAGTAGATGATTAAGTAAAGGCCAGATAGACTGAAAAAAAAAAAAAAAAAAAAAAAAAAAAAAAAAAAAAAAAAAAAAAAAAAAAAAAAAAAAAAAAAAAAAAAAAAAAAAAAAAAAAAAAAAAAAAAAAACATTTTTTTTTTGTCATTTTGTGGGGATCTGAATTTATATTTCTAATTAACGAGATGTTTTTGAAATTATCATTCTGAAATCGTTTAAAGCGCCACAGTTTCTGCGCCAGCTGTTAATGCTGTTAACAGCGAGGTTTCCTGTACAGTATGGATCAGCTACAAAATGAAGGGCTGGAGGGGGGAGAGGGATTCCGAGAAGCTCCGCCCACCAGAGGCATGTCCGGCACGATTCCCGCATGCGAGAATCCGGGTCAACCCCGCCGGGAATCGAACCCGGCGGGTGGCGACCATCCTAGATGTGTGTGTACCTTCCTGGTTAGGTAACATTCTCAGCATAGGACGACCAATAGCATCACTTGTTCCATACAACTTGCAGTTCCTTGCTAAAAATAAATACATTAATTAATACCGTGTTCTATATTCTCACTTCGCGCAAGATGTGCCTTTCGTAAAATCTTTGAACGTTAGAGGCTCAGAAGAGACGAAGCAATAAGGGTGACCTTGAAAAACATGTGAAATGCCATAGCGCTACAATGAACCAAGCGCAGAACTACCGTGAAAGGTTGACGCCAATCCATTTTTACTATACGAATCTAAGGTGTAACCAATGAATGTTACTGGAGGAAACTCTGTAGCGTAGTTCAGTGCACGTTCATATCCGACTTAGTTTATTTGAAGTACGGAAGTCTGAAAAAGTCGACTATACCTATGTTGGAGTGCTTAGAAACAGTGTTCTTAAGGGGGCGGTCACCTCAGTTTTCAACATATATATTTTTTTAATTTTATATTTGTACCTGATTTTTTTCTTATTTTAGACATAAATTGTGATCAAATCTTCCTCTAAAGAAATTTGTGTATCTCTCATAGGTTTTGCGTAATGAGTCGTAAACGTCAAATATTGCACTTTACGGTTTTATGTACGCCACAAAAACCAACTGACATACCAAAGTGAAAAAATTCACAGTGTATAACAACGTTGTAGGCTATGATTTGATACACATAAAAAGCAAAATATATATGTCTATAGTTTAAAAAAAAAATTTGAAAATTTGAAATTTTTATTTCTAAATTTAGTATTTTTTACTAAATACAAAAAAAATAATTTTTGGCATTTCATTCTTATCCGAAATGTTTTTTTTTTCTTTTCGTACGTTGGCAAAGCGGGTGGTAGGCTGCGGCCTTAAGAGTGAAAAATAATCTTCATCTTGAATTTTTGTATTTTGTGTCATAACTTATCTTCTGGCTAAATTCACGGAACGTTATAACTTAACTACAAAATACATATTGATAGAATTTAGACACAGTAAATCTTTATTTTCCGTTACTGTTGTTACAGATGGAATTGCGTTAAGAAAGTAATAAGAGTTTTCCAACTGCAACGATCTGTAACAAGATTAACGACGAATATATATTTACGGTGTCTAATACACTTTCTATTTCGGAGTTGGGTTAAAGTTCCAAACATTTACCTAGAAGAAAAATTATGACACAAAATACAAATATTCAAGATTATGACTGTCACTCACTCTTAAGTCATAGTTTCAGTTGCACTTTAAGGAATACTGTTGTCATGTAGGCCTAACACGAGCTCTTAAACATACGGATGAATGTAGACAGGTCATTGCTGAGGTGAACGTACTTACAGATACTGAGACAGACAGAGCCCATGTCTGGGTCAAATACCAAGAGCGGTACAGACATCTCCGAAATTTGAGAGCAATATTATTTACTGTCATTTCTTTATAATTTACTGCAATATTCCATAAACTGCTAGCAGTACAGACACAAAGTTTCTAGTCACTAATCGGTAAAGCCGTAAACATTACTTAAGTAAATTACTTGGACACGTGCCTATCGCATTCGCGTAGAAAAAGAAGGAGGCAATTACTCTCATTTTCGAGGAAAAGCGCATATTACAGTTTAAAAAAAAAATTACGCTGACTTTTTAACTACTCATTGTGATGCCCAAAATTTTTAATGGAAACGTAATTTGCAATAAATAGTCTACCTCGCATCTACTTAGGAAAAAAGAATTCATGTTCTATTTCCGAAAGGAGTGTAACTGCCTGGCAAGTAGGCAGCCAATAATGGTTTAATGCGCTTCATATTCATATTCTATTGTATTGAGCGTTTTACAAATGTGTGTGTATTGTGAGTTAGTTTCGCGAATAACAGCTCAGAGGAATTTTCACACTGTGAGGAGTTAACCGAAAATTGTAATTGTTTTAGTAACTTACATTGTTGTACCAGATATGGTTCGTTTTGTTGACATACATTGTGACTATGTTTTACTGTAATGAAAATATTTTTTTAGATTTCATAGTTCTTGTATAGTTGCATGTCAAAAGTCCAAACAGTTATAGGGCAAACCTACCCTACTTCGTGATACTAAGACTTCGAACTTCAGTAACAGAAACATGTTTAACATTTTAATTGTGATATTATATTTGATACAGTGGTCACTTATTGCCGAAACTGTACATGCCTGCTCTCTGTTGGCGACCTAGTGAACTCGGTGTACAGAGCCTTCCCAATGTTGTGAAGCCCTCAACGTGGTTTATCACG
>PNEQ01071089.1:0-31893 GCA_003012365.1 Medauroidea extradentata
TTATTCAATGAGGGAAAGTGTTGTTGCTATTTTATAGCATTCATTGGAATAATTGTTATTCTTTTTATTTAATCTCTTTGGCAGTTTCAAACACTTTTTAACTTCCTTGTAGTAAACAGAACAAGAAAAGAAAATACAAGTCAGTAAGTAGTAAAATATGTTTTCCAATTATTTTACCAATTATATGAAAAATTCAACATTTTTGACCCCTTTAGTTCACTAAGTAGCAACAATCGCTGTAATCAAATTACCTTTTTTTTTTTTTTTTTTTTCGTATTCCATTAGCAGTTTGCATAGAGTTATCGTGTCATATCTGTGCATCTCTGGAGATGTTAAAAATTTGTGGTGTCAAAAACGAAACAATTATGTTGTATTGTTTAACAGACAAACGTATAGTTTTACAATTTGTTAACGTGTGTTACAAATATACAGATATATGGTCGTTGGTTACAAATATTTACTGTAATGATTTATGACTAGGTTAACTTAGCCTAGCATTGCCTTGGTGTGAAATCAGTTAAAAAAAACGCAGAAACCATATTTCCAACTAAACGCATTACTTTATTTTTAAAAAATGGCGTGGTCCCAATAGTATTTACAATTTGAAACAACTACATTAACGAACGAGGTGGCACAACAGTAACACGCTGGACTCGCATTCGTGTTCGATCCCCGGATTTTGCTATCACGATTTCTGTTATCCAAGGTTTTCCGAAGTATATTTATGTGAATTATGAAGTTTACTTGTCCAAAAAACGCTATGATCGACTCCTATCCCAGTTCCTGTCTGCGAGTTAAAATGTGTGTTTAGGCTGTTCACGTTAAACTGAACACTTTTCACCATTTGTAATAACCAAGAACTGTATTTAATTGGGGTTGAAGGTGATGAGTTTTCAGTGTGGTAAACGTTTACACTGGTTTTAAGTTTCATGATAGCTTTCGTATTGGAAAAAGTACAGATGAATACATAGTAGCTGAAATAAAACTTTAAGCAGTGCTCTCTATACCGCGTACAGTCTATAACCGTCTCTAATTACCTCGCTGTTGACAAAAAGGCAACACAAAAATTAGATAATTACATCGCATAATACATTTCTTTACCTTCGAAATACACAGTCTAGAGTATATTTTGGAAGTTTAATTTGACAGTCTGCTGTAGGGATTAGGCTGATACAAGATTATCCGAAAACACTCTGCGTACGTAAGTTATATTATGTCTGCTTAGGAATACCATTTAAAGAAAGTTACACGTGTGTGTATCCATTTCAAGTTTTCCATGTATCTATTAAGTTCATTTTTACGCTGCCAAAATTTGCGAAAACGGGTGTTATGTGGTCCTTTTCAAGTATGAAAATCTTGGTGCTCAATATCATAAGAGGAAAAGCTAAGTACAAAGCACTTTCACCTTTAATATTACACACTAAATCTGAATGAGTGAACATTCACTGATTCACACCGATGGATGGAGCAGTTTCAACAAATTGAATCAGTGAGAAACCACTGTGCAAGCGGTGACTATTCAGTAATTCTGTTAAAGAGTGCCATTATTCCACAAGTTAATTAGTGAATGTCCACAGATTTTCCAGATATTTTTCACTGATTCAATATGTAAAACCTGTTTTTTTTTTAAACTACTGGGAAAAACTGTGAATATTCACTGATTAACTTGTGAGACGTTGACACTCTTAAAGGAAATCAGGGAATGTTCACTAATTAAACAATGACTTTTCACTGACTCAAATAGTTGAAACTGCTCAATCTATCAGCGTGAATCAGTGAATAATCACTAATTTAGATTTAGAGTGTACGTCTTAAGAGTGCGTATTAGATAAATAAACGCTGAAAACATCAATTGATTTCTACGCTTTTTTCGAAGCCAATATGAATAAAATACTCAAATAGAATCTTCTATAATGGTATTTGCCGACTTTTTAAATAAATATTTATCCAGAATTACTAATTCCTTACGCGTGATCTCTTGCGCCGCAATTAAGAATGCGTGGTAGATAAGTAGATAAATAAACGCTGAAAACATCAATTGATTTCTACGCTTTTTTCGAAGCCAATATGAATAAAATACTCAATGACAATCCTAGATAATGGTATTTGCCGACTTTTTAAATAAATATTTATCCAGAATTACTAATTCCTTACGCGTGATCTCTTGCGCCGCAGTTAAGAGTGCGTGGTAGATAAGTAGATAAATAAACGCTGAAAACATCAATTGATTTCTACGCTTTTTTCGAAGACAATATGGATAAAATACTCAATGACAATCCTAGATAATAGTATTTGCCGACTTTTTAAATAAATATTTATCCAGAATTACTAATTCCTTACGCGTGAGATCTTGCGCCGCAGTTAAGAGTGCGTGGTAGATAAGTAGATAAGTAAATGCTGAAAACATCAATTGATTTCTACGCTTTTTTCGATGACAATATGGATAAAATACTCAATGACAATCCTAGATAATGGTATTTGCCGACTTTTTAAATAAATATTTATCCAGAATAACTAATTCCTTACGCGTGATCTCTTGCGCCGCAGTTAAGAGTGCGTGGTAGACAAGTAGATAAGTAAACGCTGTAAACATCAATTGATTTCTACGCTTTTTTCGAAGACAATATGGATAAAATACTCAATGACAATCCTAGATAATGGTATTTGCCGACTTTTTAAATAAATATTTATCCAGAATTACTAATTCCTTACGCGTGATCTCTTGCGCCGCAGTTAAGAGTGCGTGGTAGATAAGTAAACGCTGAAAACATCAATTGATTTCTACGCTTTTTTCGAAGAAAATATGGATAAAATACTCAATGACAATCCTAGATAATGGTATTTGCCGACTTTTTAAATAAATATTTATCCAGAATAACTAATTCCTTACGCGTGATCTCTTGCGCCGCAGTTAAGAGTGCGTGGTAGATAAGTAGATAAGTAAACGCTGAAAACATCAATTGATTTCTACGCTTTTTTCGAAGACAGTATGGATAAAATACTCAATGACAATCCTAGAGAACGGTATTTGCCGACTTTTTAAGTAAATATTTATCCATAATTACTAATTCCTTACGCGTGATCTCTTGCGCCGCAGTTAAGAGTGCGTGGTAGATAAGTAGATAAGTAAACGCTGAAAACATCAATTGATTTCTACGCTTTTTTCGAAGACAATATGGATAAAATACTCAATGACAATCCTAGATAATGGTATTTGCCGACTTTTTAAGTAAATATTTATCCAGAATTACTAATTCCTTACGCGTGATCTCTTGCGCCGCAGTTAAGAGTGCGTGGTAGATAAGTAGATAAGTAAACGCTGAAAAACATTCATTGATTTCTACGCTATTTTCGAAGACAATATGGATAAAATACTCAATGACAATCCTAGATAATGGTATTTGCCGACTTTTTAAGTAAATATTTATCCAGAATTACTAATTCCTTACGCGTGATCTCTTGCGCCGCAGTTAAGAGTGCGTGGTAGATAAGTAGATAAGTAAACGCTGAAAACATCAATTGATTTCTACGCTTTTTTCGAAGACAATATGAATAAAATACTCAATGACAATCCTAGATAATGGTATATGACAACTTCATGACTAAATATTTATCCAGAATTACTAATTCGTTACGCGTGATCTCTTGTGTCGGAGTTAAATGCACGAGGTTCCGGCGTCAGAGATTGTGCCTCAGAAGTTCGTAACACTGGTAACAATTTTGTTTAAAACGTCGGCTAAAACTATTGTCTAGGATTGCTATTGATTAGTTTTCGCAAATTGGCTTCAAGAAACCTACAGTTATATATTAATGCTTTTAGCGTTGAATTATGTGCCACGCCCTCTTAACACAATAGTCACCAGTGAAAGTCTCGTAAAGGCGAGAAGACTGTGGGCCAGTTCAGTGACGTGTGCAAAGAGGCTAGGATGAGGCGTGATGTGCATGCTATGTCGTCCTTATAGCTTCTGCTCTCTAGGCTTCGAACGCGCACGATACGTTCACCCAAGCCTTAAAACAAAATAATTATATTGTGAATGAGAAATGGCATAACAGGACTACCAAAGAAGTACACTATTATTCAAACCTACATCCATAGCTGAGTTTAAAGGCAGAGGCAATGCAAGTGTACGTCATGATTTAAGTTAATATTGTGATGGAAACATTTTTTTTAACTCTACTGTTTATAAATCTTATTGCTTAGGTTTTTAGTTATGCTCCCTCCTTTGGTCTTGATACAAACAACAGATAGCGAAACCAGAATTTCACAGTAGTACTTACTGTACTCGTTTTACTGATACTGTACGATACCTGTTTCTAATGTATTTTATCACATGCATTGAAGTTGTTTTTAATCAAAATTGTTGATATCTTCTCACACACAACCATATAGTAATTGTTATTACCAAGCACTATAAAGCAGACTGTCTGGCACAATTCTAAGCGCTGGCAAAAAAATTGTTTTTTTTTTTTTATTATTTCGCCAAAATTATGGCGTCGGGGTCAATTTTTGTTAACATGTTGCAAAATCCGTATCGGAAATTAAATTGGAATTGTTACAAAATTCTAAGCAAGTTTGTTGACAGTCATGATCTTTCATTTATTTCAAACAAATGCCAATAACTTAACTAAATGCTTTGAAAAAATTTGAGACTGTGTAGTCATACGATACACAATTTTGTCAGAATTTTTTTAATAATGTACAGTTTGCTAGCAAAAAAAAATATTTTGCTTTATTTTGGCTTATTTTGACTACAAAATGTGTGCTATTTCAGGGACGTAAATCTAAAAATCCATTTGGCAAATTGCAACAGAAAAGTTCAGATACAAACTATGATACATAAGTGTTAAAACTGCCAGAATGAATTTTGATATATGTGTTAATTTGGGTTTTAAAAAAATGTTTTCAAAACCACTGCAACACTAAAGAGCGAGACCTTAATAGAATATTAGAACTGCACGCTTCTGACATTTTTTAGGACAAGTAATATCTTTCAATAAGGTGTGCTTATTACAGAGTTGGGTACAGTGGTCCAAAGACAACCAATCTCCTTGTACCTTAATGTGTTCAAGTGCGATAAAGTCATAATTTCATATTTATATGAAATAGTGTTAGTTTTGTAGACGATACTTGTGAGTGTAGTTTCCTCTTACGAAGCAATTTTAACTGGCGTAGTTTTCTCATAATGGTGTAAAAATTGACAATTTCTGCTGCCATGCAAATAGAGAAAAATAATTGACTTACGTACGTGAAATAATTCACAATGAACTAACATACGTAATAAAACATTTGATACAATTCCGCGAAATGTTTTTGTATTTAAAAAAAATTGCGAATTTGCAACTTTTGTCTGTAGTTTTGCGATTTGTTTTTGATTCAAAATATAACGTTTTGCGTTTTTAAATGTTTTATTGCATAGCTCATGTGATGTAAGTTCACAGTGCATTATTTTGTTTAAATAGGTCAGTTGGTTTTCACTATTTGCATGACATAGAAGCAAGCAAATTATGACTAGGACACCCCGCTATGAGAAAACTATGAGAGCTGAAATCGTTTCGTAGGAACAAAATGTATTCACAAGTATCGCCTACAAAACTGACAATATTTCATACAAATATAAAATTATGATTTTATCGTACTTTAACACCCTTAAGGTCCCTGCCTACCTCGCAGCCCTGGTGCGGGGAACGGTAGGGCTGTACAGAGAGGCCACGAGGAGCATTCACATTATAGAACATGCTGTACAGAACAAAGCAATGACATGGGGATGGAGAGAGAGTTGTCAGTCACCGTGTAAAGCATTGACATTTCAGTAGGAATGGATCGTTACTCGTGACCGTATTTACATAGTATTCTTTAACACCCTCTATTCACCACAATCTCAATATTCTTGGCAACAATGCAAGATGTGCTCCGAAATCCTTCATATATCTTAATAAATTACATTTGTTCACTTTTCACAGCATATTTTGAAGTAAAAATTACTTAAATTTATATTTAAATAATACAGCCCCTATTTGTTCCTGTTTATGATTCCAGTTATAAAAGTGATAACATCAACTCATATCTAGTAGAAAGATAGTTTACTGGACTTACAAGAGAGAGCAGCACTAGTACTATGTTAGTATCAGCACACGTGTTGTACTGAATGTATCGTTTGCGACGGCAGTGAAAGTTAATATGTACGTACATGGTTACAATTAACAAAGCGTATTACATAGTTAAAGGAATATAAATTAATGTATCTCTGTCTCCTTCCAAGCAACATTTCTATTGGATTTGTTCTTCAAAGATTTTAGGAACGTTTTAGAACATTTAATAATACGCGAGACGTGGAACTATCGAATTTCCCCTACCACCCCTACGATATGAAGCGATTTTACAAATAGCATGCGCACAGTTATTTATTGGGACATTTCTCCTTCTCCATTCTAATCACGTAATCACATATAAGCACGCACGCCTAGATCCTCACTGCGCATGCGTTAAAGTTTGTAAAGACGTTACTTATACTGTGTTATGCCCACCCCTGGTTGCTGCCGCGTTTGCTATTCGTTTATGTGCATTCGTAGATGATATAAACGTTACATCTCTCACCCCTTTTGTAACTGGTTAGTGAAGTATCGGTTATGTTATCATCACAGTAAGGGAAATTAGCAACAGGCTGAATTCTAGTCACCCGTGCCCAATGCCACATTCTATTGCTTCTAATGTAATTAATATCATGTTTCAATTAGTAAATTATTAGTTTACTACAGTTTAATGGCCGGAATGTTATTTTAACGCAGTGTTTAAAAAGTATAGTGATACATTTATATAATTTTATTGGAAAGAACCGACTGTCAAATGTACATAGTAAAAAATATTGCGAATAATTACCCACCAAATTTCTTACATCAAGCCCGTAATCTCTTATTATATGATCGCTGTACAAAAGTGCTAGCTGAAATATGTACGTCACTTCATTTAAAACTTACTGGCACTTACTTAAAAGCCTATGCCGTGCGTAAACCATATTGTAATGTAAATCACATTTCTGAATAATGTTAACTGTATAAATAATTTGATTGTTTGTTTAAAGTACTTTAATTACTCTTTAAACATTCAATAATTCAGGAAGAAACCTGCAATATCACTAAATAAACAATACCATCATAACTGATAAGCCTACTTTCCCTAATGTGGGTGTAAAATTAACCCTGAACGTTTATATCGTTTATGTAATCTAGGAATATTAAATTATTGTATTGATTTAGGCGTATTATAAACGATATACACTAAAGATAAGTCAGCTTGCTAAGTAATATGCGAGTAACCAGATTAATAAATTCGGGAAACATTTTTCTGGGGTGTCTTACCATTATAGAAAAAATAAATAAAAATAGCCACCGTTTTCAAAACATTACAGCTGGATGAACTAAATGCACAATATTCAGGTCAGCTTTGTATGTAGTACATGTGTACCAAGTTTGATGAAAATCTAAAGTACGCTTCCTTAGATATCTAGCTTGATATAAAAATGTTAAAATTGCCGCTATTTTGAAAATATGAAAAGACCGTAAACGCATTATATAAAAGTCAAGTCAGGTTGCTAAGTAGGCCCACTATATGTATACAAAGTTGGATGATATTCGGTCCGTAGGTTAAAAAGATTTTAGAGGAAGACACACAGAAAGAAAAATTGTGTAAGAAGTCTTCCCTGCAAAAGTACTTAGTAGTAACAACAAGATAATTTTATGGGGCCACAATATTTTAGTGCTGTCAACAAAATTATTTTGTGGTGTCCACGAAATAAATTTTGCTAGGTTAATACCCACAAAATATTTTGTAGCTGCCACAAAATATTTTTCCGTGCACACACATGCACACAGACAGAAAGGTGATCTCATAAGCCTACATTTTCCTTCGGAAAGTAGGCTAAACATTTGTAACACTGTAACGTGCCAAAGTTTGTAACGTGTATGTGTGCGGGTTCGGTTACTGTGGGAAAACCTGAATTTTTCTTTAATAAAAGTCTTTAAAAATAACGCGTTAAGGGCGCAGTTCACCTCAGTTTTCAACGTCTTTTTTTTATTTTTATATTTGTACCAGATATATTTTTTTCTTACTTTAGACATAAATTGTGATAAAATCTTCCTCTTAGGAAACTTTTGTATCTCTCGTAATTGGTTTTAGTGGCGTACTTAAAACCGTCCAAATTTTGACGTTTACGACTCCTAACGCAAAAACTATGAGAGATATAAAAATTACCTAAGAGGAAGATTTAATCACAATTTATGTATAAAATGAGAAAAAAAAATATCTGGTACCAATATAAAAATATAAAAAGACGTTGATAACTAAGGTGACCGCGCCCTTAATGGAACGTGTTATTGGCTTGTAACGGGAACGCTGAACGTGATATGACTGTTAGTACATCAGTAAATCAAACCTACCAAGAGAAGTTCACGGTATTAGGACCAGCATCCACAATAACTCGAACGCGAGCGTGTTCAAGAACTTCCAACTGTATCGGCTAGTGTTCTATTACCAACACGCGAGACTTGCTTCATAGCGAGGCTCCCAGCGATAACAAGCTGTACCACTGGTTGGGATGTTAGCTGGAGAGGGGCGACATGAGGTGAGTATGGAGCAGTGCCGGAATGAAAGGGCGGGGAAAACGGGAGATCCCCGTGAAAACCCACCGACCAGCGGCATGATTCCTAATGCGAAAATAAGGGAACCGACCCCACCTTGAATTGCAACCAGATCGCCTTAGTAGGACGCGAATGGTCTGACCATTCGGCCACCGCAGACCCTTGTTTTTTTATGTGACACAAATTTTAGTGTAAAATGTTAAGGAGCCTCTCTAGATAAGCTGCGTGTGCGTGTGTGTCCGGGCGTGTGCGTATGTGCGTGTGTGTTGGTGTGTGCGGGTGTGTGTGGGGGGAGGGGGTGTGAGGCAGGAGCAGTAAGGTTGCTGTTGACTAACGTATGTATAACATAATCGCCTCTCCGTGCAAGCTACTCAGATGGCGTGCGGTGCTTTCCTGTTATCCTTTTTACTGTGGGACTTTAAGCGGTGACCACATTATTTTATTTGTGAGCAGCGCAGTTCAAAGTCTAACGCTTGTTTCTACAGTTTTGTTTTTAGAATCCGATTGTTAATTTCCCAGATACTGCATCTTGAAAGAGCAATTTTTGGCCGTTTTCAGGGGCTAGAAAATGTTTCCAATAAACGTGCCGAATTTTCAAAACTATAGCGACAAAGTTTGAAGTATGTGTTCTTTTCGTAGATTTAAAAATACAATGCACGTTTAATAGTTTCGTCAAAAAAGAATAGCCTAACTCGCTGCAACGAATTTCAAGGCAATGGACGGAGGCCCCTCAAGAGTGTTCAAGTGCGATAAAATTATGATTTTATATTTTTATGAAAAACTGTTAGTTTTGTAGACGAAACGTGTGAGTACAGTTTCCTCTTACAAAACAATTTTACCTCTCATAGTTTTCTCATTACGGTGCGGCAAAGTCAAAATTTGCTTGTTCTGCTGCCATACAAATAGTGAAAACCAACTGACCTACTTGAATAAAATAATTCACTGTGATATTAAATCCGATGGGCTATGCAATAAAGTATTTAAAAGAGCATAACTTATTAATTTGAGTTCTTAAAAAATCGCAAATGTACAAGAAAAATATTGAAATTCAGCAATTTTTTTATTACAAAAACAGTTCACGGGATTTTTTAAAAATATTTTATTACGTAGCCAGTGGCATGTTGTTTCACTGTGAATTATTTCACTTACGTAAGTCAATTAGTTTTCACTATTTGCATGGCAGCAGAACTTGTCAATTTTGACTTTGACGCACCGTTATAAGAAAACTATGCTATTTAAAATTGTTTCTTAAGAGGAAATTGTACTCACTAGTATCGTCTACAAAACTAACACTATTTCGTATAAAAATAAAATTATGATTTTATCACACTTGAACACCCTTAACTCGTACTAATAGCACTATATTGACTCCTACACTTCATTGCTAGATATTATGGTTAGGGACTACTGTTTTTTGGTGAAAATATTTCTGCATCAGTTTGTTTCATTGACTTATGTGAATCTGTGGAGCTCAGTTTCAGTGAATGGATGTTTCAAATTCTTACGTGTCTTAAAGTTTTATTGCGAATCGAATATGTGTGTTATCGCAGTCACCTTATGGTACAGTCATATGAGCGACATATTTGCACAAAGATACATGTCAATAGCAATTAATAGAGCGCACGATTTTTCACGAAAAGAATTCTGGAACAGTTTGTTTCAATGCCTTATGTGCAAATATGCAGCCCAGCTTCATGGCCAATAATTAGTAGAGATGACGGTTTATCGCGAAAATGTTTTGTGCCAATATAATATACCCTTGAAAACGCTGTAGTTTCATGCAACATATGTGATTGGTTGATGTACGTCTGACAAAACAGCTGTCTGCAGACTAATAACAGGCATATAATATTAAAATAGCGGGATTCTTATTGGCTCAATCAAACAGGGCAAGAAGGGAAATTTGACAGCAAGGTCACTAGAATAGATGACAAACAACTTTACACAATGACAGGGACTGGGGAAAGAATCGGCCATGGCCTTCGCTCAGGAACCTTCCCAGAATTCACCCGGAGCCATTTAGGGAATCCGTGACAAACCGAAATCAGTTTGGCCAGAGCTTAGAATCGAACACAAGTACTTTCAGAATGTTACATTAACGTGTTACTGTTGCTCCATCTCACTACGTGGTTAGGTATAATTTTTTTAGTATGAAACCAACGCAACTAAACACGTTACATAAACGTTCCAATTGAACAATACAAACGTTGTCATTAATACAATACCGCTGTAACACTGTTAAATTTGATACGAAAACGATTAAAAAATTATCTATTACTAGTTAAGATGGATGGTAGGCCTATATCGCGATATACCCTTGAAAACACCGTCGTGTCTTGCAACATAAATACATGATTCGATACAATACTTCTGACACAACGTAGCTGTCTGCATACCAATAAGAGACATGAAATATTACAATAACGGGATTCTTATCGGCTCAATTTAATAGAGTAACAACTTCACAAACAGGAGAAAGACAACAATCTTTTGGAAAGCTGGAAGTAAGTGGAAACCTAGTGAACAGTTAAGTTTTCCCATAATAACCACCATCTGTATTCACTGCGCATCTCAATATTATTATCAAAACACATAACAATTTTATGAAAAATATTCAAAACGCATTTACAATCTCTCCAAAAGAAAAAATCAAAACTAAAAGAAATATTAATTGAAAAATTCTAATTGACGAGCGTCGTCGTCTTTTGCACTCAGTGCCACTCTCTACGCATAGGCTAAGCGCCAAACAAACTCTGCCCTCTTGGCGACTGTGAACTATATTGACGCTAGGCCGCGAAACCTTCCAGATTATTATCGCAACTCAACGATGACTCGTACAAGCCACGAAGGTTCCAGATGCGACGTCTATGAAACGCTTTCGAAAATTCTCACACTGGAGTAGGGTCATGTGAGAAGGTGTGATCGATCACCAGGAACTTTAATAACGCCAAAAATATTTTTCAGAGTTTTTAATATGGCGATAAATTAAAAAATAAGCCTACACATCCTACACACGATACATATGTTTATAAATGCTGTGTTTACATTGCATTCTTCACGCGTAATTTTATTTATATTTTAATCTGGTATTCGTTTTGTGCTTGTTTCTTTGATGTTTTGAACACAGTGCATTCAATTTCACATCGTTGTTTTTTGGTTATGTGCACAGTTTACAAATTTTTTTTTTGCGCCAAATGGCGAATTTTGTTTTATACCCGCCGCTTACAGTGAGTGGTTGATTGAGAGGCCATCAAGAGAAATTTCGAGCACGGGGTAAATATCTCTCGCGTAAAATTTCAAACATCTTAAACTTGAAATTTCGGCAGACCTTCCCCAGCTTAGCGAGTTTTCTAAAGTGCCGTATGAGACGGAACGCAATGAATCTTGCGTGAATAACAAAGTAGTTCGACCGTCCTCCAACACGTGTCAGTACCTTAACAGATTGTATATCCGTAAATTAATAGAGGACGTGATTTATCGCAGAAAAAGTTTTTTTTTACTGTGTATGTGGTTGCAATGTAGAGTTCACTGGTCTAACACTGTGACTGGCCTATTTGTAGGGCTAGGAATATTTCGCGAGTTCAACGACCAACATGCTAGAATCCATTATCCTGTGTATACCGAAGCCCTACCATTTGTCCATTACCTGACACTCATTCAGACAGCAGACAATGAACGAATAGACGGGCCTTGAGTACGCATAGGACAATGGATTCTAGCATGAAGGTTATTGAACTCGCGAAATTTCCTAGCCCTAGCTATTAGGCTGCGCAGATGAATTTCTGGTACTCACGCACCGAGTGTTTGTGGCTCGTGTGAAGACAGATGAATGGTCTCTCTGGTTTCTGGTGAAAAGAATTTTGCAACAACTTGTTGCAGTATCATAAGCACACATCTGTAGCTCTACTTCATGGACAGTGATAGGAAGCTTTCAACCAACGACGCAAAATGAAGGATGTTATAAGCTTGGCATGTTTGTCTGTAGCATCGTAGCTCCTAAACGAATGAACCGATTTTGATGCGGATTTCTTGTTTCAAAGCTGACTTGATCGAGAGTGTTCTTACCTATGATTCAAGGAAATCTGTTCAGCTGTTTAAAGATCATCAGCTCTTTTCTAGTTTTTTTTTTGTAAATGTCAGACTGGTCTGATCTATTTGAAATTTAGTATCATGTGAGTAGGTTCGTTTTAATTTAAGCCTTAGGACACTACCGACAAATCACACACGTGTGGTATTGCAATAACCTTATTCTCATTGGCACAGTCAAATAAGCGACGCCTCTGCAACATAGACACACTGCCAATAACCATGAAGTAAAGTTGCAGATGCGTTCATAAGACGCTGAAACAAGTTTGTACAAAATAATTTTCATCAGAAAGCAGTAGCTGTACAGATGAACAATAAATATCAAATTATCAAATCTTGTTCGTTGTTTTGGAGGATTCGACACTAAATCATGTTGATACTTTCCACCTTTCTGCCCATTCAATATAACAATTTAAACTTCCCCGGGGCACTTGGCAGAACCGGTTCATGCAGCACTTACCAATACCTTCGGTAATAGGGGGATTGGCCGCGGAGGACCTGTACACTGGCCCGCACGATCACCGGACCTCACCACATTGCACTTCTTTCTCTGGACCTACGTGAAAACTGAAGTGTATTCTAGCCTTGTCAACTCGGAGGAGGAATTAGTGTCACGAATTACTGCGGCGGCCACACATATACAACACACACCACACATCTTCCAACAAACACGGTACTCATGGCTTCGTCGATGCCGGCTCTGCGCTCAGGTTAATGCTGCTCATTGTGAATACACTGTAAAAAAAATTTCTCCGTCGATTTACGGAATTTCCGGTAAAACTTTCTCCAGATACCTCCGTGAATTCAATGAAAATTAGTTCTTAATCCAACCGAAGTTTCCGTAAAACAGTTTCATCACACGGAACTGAGCCATATTTAAATGTCTACAATGCTACAATTGCATTTCTCCAGATTTGCAGATTTACTGGTGATGTTATTAAAATATATCCGTAATATTTACATCTGTCTAACCCATAAATTTTCGATTTTTCCCGTGCAAGTGTCCGCAGCAAACTTACGGACATATAACGTATGATTCCGTAGTGTATATTAACTATAACCACTTCCGTATTTTACTTTTACGGACACTATTTCCGTTTATTAATTATATATTTCCGTTAATAATTATAACGGTGTACATGAGAGTATTTCAAGTGGTACCGAAAGCTAGTGGAATTTTTAGTATGTCACTAAGGAGTACTAAACAACAGTTGCTAAAAATTCTCACAAACATTAGGTGGCGCTGCTAAAAATAATTTTCGTTGTTTTACTTGCTGGTAAAACATTCTCCAGAAGTGTCCGTTAATTTACGGAAGGCAACTAGCTCCACTTATGGAGACTCGCGTATTTATGTAACTTCTTTAGGATGCAGACACAATAACGCGTTCGGTTAATTATTTAGTTTCTTCTCGCAGTTTTACTTATGTTTAATTAATGAACAGAATTATGTATAACTGTGTTATAAATTAATGTATCCATTAATTAAACAGACGTTTCCGTTAAATTGCCCGGAAATACACGGAAATGTTTAACAGTATATTTATTGTAACATTGATCAAGAAAATAAACTACTGTAAACAATTCCCATTGGTGTCTCCTCTATCACACACGATACCCCTGAACACTCATTGCTCCTTAACTAGTTGTTTCCGACACATGGTTATCCAACGAAATATATCTGTATCTGTCTCCATCTTCCCTATTACTTTCGGAATTAAAATTTTTAACATCCTGTACATAATCATTGATATAACCATGAAAAAAAGTTTGAAACGGACCACTTAGACCTAACGACTTCAGTATCATATTTGGTCGCGATAGCGTGCCAACGTATCATTAGTTCCAGTCCAGAAAATAATATACAGAGCAGCGTGGTAGGAAAAATGAGAGGCTTTCAAAATGTGTCGCGTGACAAACAGCTTGACCCAACAAACGACTTGGCAAGTGCACGCATTATGTAAAATAAACTCTGACGCAAATTCCTCGATGACGTAAGAGAAAACGATTACAATGAATGAGAGAACATGTTAAAGGACGTGTTTGTGAGCTTAACTGTTAAGTAAACGAACACTTTTGAAATTCCTTGGAATACTTAATAGATAATTTTTGAATCGTTTCCCTATGAAATGAAACAGTGTTACAATTGGTATTGTAGTATTTACAACATTTGTATTGTTCAGTTGGAACGTTTATTTTACGTATTTAGTTGCGTTGATTTCAATCTAAAAAAAAACCACGTAGTGAGATGGAGCAACAGTAACACGTTGTTATAACATTCTGAAGGTACTTATGTTCGATTTCAAGCTCTGGCCAACCTGATTTCGGTTTGTCACGGTTTCCCTAAATCGCTTCGAGTGAATTCTGGGAAGGTTCCTGAACGAAGGCAATGGCTAATTCGTTCCCCAGTCCCTTTGATTGAGTAAAGTAGTTTGTCATATGTTCTAATGACCTCCCGGTCAACGATATGATTGCTTTCAGACACGAGTATTTAAATATTTTCCCTTAGAAGTCAAACATGATCACGTAACAGATATGTAAAGTTTGGTTTTTGTGATTATTTCAAGCCTAGGCCAACACGGAGAACTACTGGGGTACAAAATAGCTAGCTGTACATAAGTGGAACAGAGTGACGGTACCTTTTTGACGTTCGCATACTCAACGAGTTATTGACTGCGCGATGCTCTGCATTTAATTCATTTTAAGTTGGCGCATCAACAACTCGAGATGAAATTACTGTTTTTTTATTTTATGCTGTTTAGAAACGCATATTTAAAATATATCATAATCGCACTCTAGTAAAATACAATACCTTGCTACTAATTAAAAAATCAATAACATCTTACCAATATTGATGTTGCAATTGAGAGTCATATAACATTTTTTTTTAATTATGAATAAACACTCTCATTACCAGAGTCATCAGATAATGCATTATGTAACAATTGACGACGAATACCGAGGACGTTCGTATAACGTTACATCATTACAGTAACATTGTTTTTAAGTAATTCGATTGGTAATATTGCTATGATTTATGAATACAAAATTAAACTCGCCTTAAGGTGACAGCTTTTGCATGGTAAATTGTTTTTATTAGTAAAAAATTAAATCATTCGTTAGCATACATTCAAATAAATTCCTTGCAATACGTTCGTGTAACAAATTGTTTGTAATTCCAATCAGGGGAGTGAAATTAATGTGATATTCTTTATCACGAAAATGAACGTATTTATGCACTAACTGCTTAGTAAACACTAATTTATGCATAATTTTCTTTGCTAAAAAATGAACAGTAATCAAACTTATTTAAATGGTAGAGGTTAACCGCGCAGTTTACGGCAAGGCAAATACAACATTTAGGCTGATTACTTTATCGTCTTTATAATTTTCCATAATCCAGTGACTTCCGTTGACTATAAGAAGTTTCCCTAACATCTAAAAAAAAGGAAATACATATAATTTTACAAGAAAAATCGTTGTACTCTTACTAAGGCTTTTCGCAATATCCTTCACTAAATAAAGTACTTCGTTAAGTCACAGCACCACCATCATGAAGATTTTTTTTTTTTTTTTTTTTTTTTAGGGATCTGATATTTCGTTCGATTAATGTAATATCTGACTACTTCTACCACGAATGTTACCGTCCAATAGACCTGGTGTTACGTAGAGGACATAAAATCCACAAACAATAAATAAACACGACAAATATCAGCTCCTAAATTAGTATACATTAAAAATATAGTAGCTATGCAAACAAAGGTACAGTAGTTGATAATGAGGATATATTATTTACAAAATAATAAAAAAAAAATATTTCAGTAACTATTGCTTATATTCTACTTTATCAAATGTTGGATAGTCTCTTACTGCATAGTAACATTTAATTGAAAATGTACTACATGAGCAACTCACTACGAAATCTCACGAAATGTTATTATTGTTTCCTTTAAAAAATAAGTATAAAATTTTAAACAACATAATATGGCATAATCTTTTAAAATTTACAGGAAAAATATTTTTTTAAATACCGAACTTTTTTTTTAAATCACAGCTCGTTTTTTTTTTTCTTATCGGAAACAATATACGTTGCAAAAAAATACATTCACAAAGAACGTAGAACGTATTTTTTGCCGCTTGAAAGACTTGACGTACTCATCGGACGAGAATATTAGTCAAGAAATTTCCCGCCTCACCGAGAGCTGCCAGCAATCGAACCCACGACCCCAGCAACGGGAGTTTAAATGACGAGGCATTAGTCAGCGAGAGATCGCTACTCACTGACTAATCTTTATACAGGATGTCCAGAAACAAAAGCCATAACAAACACACTGCGCGAATCCTGGGCTAGATTGGAGACGAACATTTACGACATTTTAGGTACACAATGTGGCAACATTGTGCGCAGACAGTCCCCTCTAACTCTCTACGTTCAAGTATTATTTTACGTAAGTTACGTCAAATTAACGGTTGATCACCTTTGAAAAGTCCGGTATTTTATTCAAAAACTGGTCAGAACAGCAGTAGTAACGTACGATATCTGTTCAGCGCAAGAGGGGACTAAATACAGTTGTGTATGAATATGTGTGTATGTATGTACGTACGCAAGCATGCATCCATGCATGCACGCACGCATCCATGCACGTACGCACGCACGCATGCATGAATCCATGCATGCACATATGTATGTATCCATGCATGCATGTATGTATGTATCCATGCATGCATGTATGTATGTATCCATGCATGCATGTATGTACGTATTGTAACAACTTTGCAGTCCTGGTTGCAGCCAGGTTCTTTTGGGATGGAGGGCTTGGATAATTAAATTAATTAATTAAATTAAAGTTCTTAATTTAATTACAATCTCTATAAACTCCCTGCAGTTGGTATACAACACTGGCTATTCATCATTTTCAAATAAACACTTACATATTATGTATCGGTAATCTTCCTAAAAGTCTAATTTTCTGATCTAGTGTGTAATTAATAACGCCTTCTCAAATTAGTCCTCCGACCACTTTAAGTTTCTATCTAGAAATGTCTCACAATGCACAGTTACAGTTGAACCTGTTCGTCCACTCTCACACTCACACCACTGAAGAGTGTCACCATCATCCACAACTCCGTAGCTCCTCCACTATATGCTGATCCCGCCTCGACCCTCGCTGCCAAGTTAGTCGTAAACACTCACCAGTTAAACACAGTAATCTCTGTCTATGGTCGCAGTGGGCCGGTATTTATAGTCGGCCGCGACGACGCCCAGAATATTCTCTCAACTCGCCGATCATGCTGTTTGATGTAGCCGAACATTGTAGATGTTGCGGTAACATTCAGTTACGTCTGATTTGAATGCTTGTCCCAGATGACTGACAGATGCCCGCCCATTCAGAAGGCCGCAGACTTCAACCAGGCCTGCGTGGCCCCTTCGCCAGAGGCGGGAAGATGGGAGAGAAGGAGGGGCGCAGTCCGTTGCCTCGTCGTCGGGATTGGTGAAAGCGAGTCCTAAGGGAGAGGAGGAGGGGCGCAGTATATTGTCTCGTCGCTGAGGCTGTAGGTAGCTAGCAGGGGAGGGGAAGGTGGCGTGGCTCGTCAGGTCACTCAGCACAATGCCTTCAAGAGCGCTGACTCGTTACAGTATGTATGTATGTTTGAGAACGATAAACTCCAACATCGTTTGACCGATCACCATGAAATTTAGCACATGTACTACGTATTTTTCCATGGAGATTTGTATATGCTTTTTAACTAATTTTCCAGTACATGGCGCTGCAGCGCATCAACATTTATACCGTCCAACGGATCGTCATGAATATTAGATATTTGAGCACTGAAAATATTTTCGCGATATATGTTACGTTTTATGTATATCTGTAACTGGATTAACAGTGTTGTTTAGCATCTACTAGTGAAATGTAAACTATATAAACGACAGTCTTGAAGGGTGATTCACGTCTCCTATTAGGGTCCACCTTGTGTCGAAGTAGACCAGGGTAAAGGCCACGAATCTTAGCGACAAAAAGAACAATGTTTCTGTGATACTGTATGTAGGCGTCTCTCCCTTTTATTCTCTTCCCTGTGACTATTACTTTAGGTTCAGTTAATTTTACAAGAGGTCTTATGAACGAATTTAGCAAGGTACATACTTTGTAGCTAGTAGCATTGATACCAGCGATTGGATGGGTGAGGCGTTTGAGGAGAGGGGGGGGGGGTGTTCAGAATACCAGAACACGGCGATACCCGGCGGGATTGATCCCCGAATTTTCTCATCTGGAACTCGCTCCAGACGATATCGTTTGTCGGCGGGCATTCTCGGAGCTCTCATGTTTCTCCCGACCCTTCATTCCGGCGTTGCTCCATACTCACATCGTGTCACTCCTCACAAGCGCTATGTGATGATAAGTGCTGACAAAAATCTCGCACTCACCAATAATAGGTCAAGAGTAAGTTATGTAGTCCCACTACTCTCATCCTGTAATCCACTCACGGAACAAAATAACCAACCAAGTCTTAAGGGGCCAGCCTCGTGGCACATGTGTTTCTGTGAGTGAGGTATGGTGCTAAGGGCGACGTCGTTTGGGCCATACAACGGTGCGTCGCCTCTACGCTTAAGGCGTGCTGTCTTTGCGAAAAAACAAATTTCCTATGGGACTTTAAGGGGTGACCCTATTGTTTTATTTACGAAATCACTTTAATAAAATCCAATGCACTACCCTTAAGTGGTTTCACATGTATTCGGCTAGTATATTTTCCGCTATAGCAGACTGAAAATCCCGTTTTGACTCATTTTGACGTGCCCTAAAAGGGGATTTCTAATACGTGTGTTGTCTTGAAAGTACTTAAGGGCAGTCGTCTGAAGTGTGTGTTCTTTTCGTAGAGAAACGTCGTGAACACACGTGTATTAGTTTCGGTGTAAAACGTTTTCTTCAAACACACTGCAGTGTGATTTTATGACAACGAGGCGGGCCTCTTAAGACTGTAATGTTTTTACATAAAACGGAGCACCTATAAGTAGGGAACCCTGTTTTTCGCGAAAAGAATTTTGCTCCAGTTTGTTTCAGTTCCTTACGTGCACACCTGCAATTCTGCTTCATAATTATTGGCAGCGTGTCTTTGTGTATCATTTGACTGAGCCAATTACTGTACCGTTCCTACAACAAAACGTCTGTGATTTGCCGGTAGAATACCAAGGTTGGTGAGAGTTAAAATATTAAATCACTAGGCACGAAGCAGAACTGCAGATGTGCACGTTAAGTACCGAAACAAAGTGAGCCAAAATAATTTTTGCGAAAATCAGGAGTCCCTACCTATATCGATGTTGCAGATTATGATGTCAATATTTTGGGGAAACAATACTCACAACTAGACGGAAAAAAATTATGCGGACGTCGGTCAGAAAATGAACTATTTCTGCACTACAGTTCACAATGCGTGATGTCTAGTGCATAGCGAGCGGTTTGGATCGTATTAGTGTGGGATAGCATTGCAGCTATTATCGGCAACTACACACCAGACGGACCGTACTTAATTGGCCGGTACGCGTTTCCCGGTGTAGTACGCCTATTACACAGCAACGTGATCCAGTTCGAACACCGCTACACACAGTTTCAAGGAGATGAAACCTGTATAGTCTCTTCAGGTTAAAGTGAGCACTCGCAAAAGTCCTGCTAAATTTATATTTTCAGTCAATTCGTATCTTTAAGCACCTTACGGCCAATGACCATGGAGGTAATAAGTAGTCTACGTAGTGACATCCGCCGTACATCGCCAGGGTAGTCATGTAAAGCATGATCTTTGAACTGCGCATGCGCATAGCGCTTTTTAACGCAAGTCGCCATATTGTGGGTCGCGTAAGAACAGCGGAAAGCAATGCAATGTAATGCTGTACGACTGTTTGCATTAAAAATGTAAACATGAAACTATTGTTTCAGGTATTCAGTAATGAAGAACAATTGCAGGCGGGACAGCACAGTTTTCAAATTCTAAGGATATGGCACGTTATCTCGTACTAAATGTATATACATTATAAACATGATGATAGTAAATATGAGTTTATTACCTGTGAAAAGTTAATCCTCCGCAACTGCTGAATCAGTTAGTGCAGCCGAAAGCTGCACAAGCTTTCACCATAATTTTGTATTTAAATAAAAACTAAAGCAGTTAAATTCAACTGAATGTTAAGTGTGTACGTTTTTGCGCCACTACTACGTCGTCTGCTAGAGGTTTCACATTTGCTCAAACGCTTCCACTCCATAGACTGTTAGCTTCTTGCTAACGACGGGGACTGTCTAACCTCTCTGGACAAGCCACTTAATGTCTGCGTGTGAAAAATAAATTGTAAGGTCGATAGGAACCTATATAATAAAAAAAAAGTTAGTTAATTATATAAAATACAAGTATGTCGATTTCAGTTGATTTTATTCATGTATCGTATTAAAATTATAAAACACACGGAACTACATTCGAAAAATCGCTGCCAACCATACAAGTTGTAAGGTAACTATTAGTGATGTTGAATTATGTGCAGTAACTGCTGGTAATTTTCATTCAAAGGTTAAATCTTTAGTGCTCACTTTATCCCGAACGACTTTTAGTGCAGTAAAGGGATGTTTTCGGGGCTTTAACATGTGAGGATTGCTACCCAAAGAATTGACATGCAATTTTGCAACGTCTTGTACATAAAATTTTTCGTATTGAGATCTGTGACGTCTTCAAAATGACTGGGCGATAGTACTCTACCGGTATGTCAACATCATTCTGTAAGAAGTCTGTTTCATGCTGCCGCTTATGTGGGTGCAAAACAGAAAATTGTCGAAGGGTAAAGTTTTCTCTCTAAGCGCCACAATACAGTTAACCCACAGCCTATATCAGCGAAGCTAAGGGTAGAAACTTGCAGAATTAGTAACATTTGAATGTGGTAACCTGTAGCAAAATTAATATTACTCTTGGCCTGTTATGATAATACTAATTTTAAAAATCAATATATAACGCTGGAATCACAATACACTTAAAATCCCCGTTACCATTACCACAATGTTAAAAACATTGCAAAGTTATTAAGTTGTAGGGGGTTATTTAGCTGGAGCTACACTGCGGGTTTATTTAGGTGGTTATTAAGAGTTATGGTTAAACGGCCATTTACTCAACTAGTTTGGCAGGTACTCTGAATACAAAAACTGTTACAACGTATTATATTCATTTGGGAGGGGAGCGCAATATTACTAATTATTAATATGTTAATTTAAGTCGAGGGTTGCTGTCACCTTACTAGATCTCACGACCTTACCGAAGGTGGACCGATGAAGCAGACGGCATCGACGGACAAGCACGCCTCCTCCAGGACTTGACCCCCGAGCCCCGGAGTAGAGTTGGACTGCCATTGAGCGGATACATGTTGGCGGGTGACAAACCTGGTTTACTGGGTAAACTGGGTGTTATATCTGCGTGCTTGTCCTCATTATTGCAGCACTACGAAGGGGAGGGGTGAGATGCTGTCTTCCTTGGTTTCTCAATGCCACGCTGGCCTGATTGCAGCTCTAACCTCTCTCGCTGTCCGGCCTGATAGGCACACCATAATCATAAAAACAAGTTATATTGCGTCGTGGCAAATACTGAAATAAAATCATGTTGAAAGTTTCTTGCCACTTCATATGTACTAGTCATTGGCGTTTACTTATTAATTGTTTTATGTTGCCTGTTGCAATGTTAAAAGTGTAAGTATAGTGGCTGCTTGTTGTCCACTGCATCTGAATGTACAACGCGTGCAGATTGTTAACAACATTTACCGAAATTATAAAATTATTGAAAATGTATCACTTAAAGTGTATATGAAGTAGATGTATTTATAATTTGTAACATTACAAAAAAAATTTCTTGTACACATGCTTAAATCATAAGTTAATTGAGTTTTAATTTTTGTCGAAATAAAATACTTTTCTCCGTTATAGATTTTTTAGGAAAAACACTCTAAATTACAGTGGCGTTGAAAGAATTTTTCAGCTGGAAGGGAGGGTGTGTGGGGGGGGGGGTAGTGTATATGAATGGGACGGTTAAAGAAATGTTTTCCATCTGGAAAATTTTGAAATATCGATTGTCAATGTGTTGTTTAAAAAAGTAATTTCAGCTCAGTGAAAAGTTTAAGTACTTATATATATATATATATATGTGTGTGTGTGTGTGTGTGTATACACACACACACATATACACATATAATATTTTGACACAATTTGCCACGTCATAAAACACTGCACGCTGTGATTTTACTTAGCAGGGATTATTATATTTTACATGAAATTGGGGGGGGGGGGAGTGTATCTTATTGATTCCCCCTCCCCTCGCTGCGGTTCCTATTGCACTGTTGCGAGAAATCCTTCTGCAAACTTATTCGTCACAATAATCCCTAGGAGGCCTACGGTTGTACGTAAGAAATGTTACCTAATTTTCACTCAAATAGTTTTAGAACGCATTATGTAAACATCCGTTTTAGTATAAACATATATAGCGGAAACACATGAGTAGTTTATAAAGAAAGTGATGTAAGTCACAAATTGGAATTAAATTGAGGTTGTTGCATATTGGCTTAATTTTTCATGTCCCACGTTTAAATATAAAAAGGGACAAGTCAGGGCTGCCTTAGTTAATAATTTAGTAACTTGGGTGGTTAGAAAATCATTTTAGTTTTTTTTTTATGAGTCACCTCACAAAACATTTCATTCTGCAAAACTAGGCAATAGTGACTTACTTCACTTTCATTCATACCCCTTCATAAGAGCATAATATAAATATCAAAATTACCGTATACAACATATTGCAGCCACGTATACGCCTAAATAATGGAATAGAACAAAACCCCCATGCGCTTCATGCGGAGTTCCGACACGGAAATGCGTAGGATCAACCGTAACCCTTCGTTGCTTCTATATATTTAATGACTGCACGCACGGCGCTAGTTTGAGTGGTGAAGGCCGTCAATATTTTCACAGTTACAGCGGCTGGACGTGCGGTATAGACCTGTCACGGTAACGTTAACACTTTTAGCTGTCCGCCTTCCCAGTGCGATGAGCGGTGCGCTAGGCTTCGGCTGTTTCAAGTAAAAGAACTGTGTAAAACCCAGTATAGCCAACCAATACATTATTCCCCCCCTAAAAGTCATTAAAAAACCCTAAAATCATACAGAAACGCCTTAAATTCTTAAACGCTACTAAATCACTGCATAATTATAAATATTTTACATTTGTCTTGTAAAATACATTTCATAAATACAAGTTGAAGTATAGGCAAGGAAAATTGAGCACAAAAATCTGAACACTTAGTTTATATTTTACAACTTAACAGGATATATTCCTATGTCTGGCTGTAATAGAAACGTTTAATATATATATATATATATATATATATATAAGGGAATCCCATATATCTACTTAAATTACCCCAAAATATGCCAAATTGTTAGCTTACTATAAAACAAAACCACAACAGACACATTTGCATTTACCAGCGTACTAAAACCACAGGGATGCCACACACATACACATATTTTCAACCTTTAATGTATGCTGCAAGAATCTTCAGATTTTCCAAAGGAATGCTACCATAAGAAACTCTCGCCATTAATCAATATTTTTAGGCCTATATGTAACATAATTTCATATTTATAAAATGTTTATAAATATCAAAAATATCCACAACATACCACACGCAAATCACTGCCGTATTACTGAATTTATCTACATGTATTACTCAACAAATTGCCGTTTTAAAATGTCTCATTCTAATTCTTTCTTTTAAAACCAGTATTCAGCCTTTTTTTAACTCCAGTATAAACTTCTCGTACGTTTCCACGCACAAAAGTGACGTTCTCACACTCTGTCACTCCCGCCGCCTAACACTTTTGCCCGATTGTTCGCCGCCCCTCGCTGACCACTGCGCCACCTTCTGCTAAGTGCCAAACCACCACTGCCCGCTGGTAGTCATATTTATAGTTGCAGGCCTCTCAGCCACCAGATAATTGGCATGCTTAAAACAAAATGTTTTAAACAATGTGTTTAAAATAGTTAAAACACCACAATTTCTTAAAGCCGGTTTTAAACCAAATGTTTAAAACAACCTGACTACCAAAATTTCCCAGAAAACGGGAAATTTTCCGTCGTCTGGTATCACTGCCCTGTACAATACACCCGAAGAATAGTGGAAGTAAAGAGGCTAGCTATTTAGTTGGTAAACCATGGCATAAGTCATTCGGGATAAAATGAGCACTAAAAATGTAACCTTTGAAAAATATCACTAGCCGTTACTGCATATAATTCAACATTAACCATGGTTGCCATACTGCTTGTACGGTTGGGAGTGAAATTACACAATATAGTTCCGTGTATTTTCCCATTCAAATACAACAGAGGAACAATACGAACCGAAACCTACGTAACTGTATTTCATGTAATTAATTAATTTTTTATTAAACTGTATCGATTAATGCTGACTGCGCAGTTTATCTTACACGCGCAAACATCAAGTGACGTGTCCAGAGAGGTTGGAAATGTTCCTGTGTTAGCCGTTACGTGCGGAAAGGTACAAACTGACTGAAAATAGAAATTTAGCAGGCCATTTTTAAGTATTACCTATAGGTATTACATGTAGGTATAGGTATATTTTTCTGAGCGAGGAAGTGTATTTGGTTGAGCTAGGCGTGGCAACAGTGTGTGGTGGCGCGGCGAGCTGTCCTCCGGAGACCGCGGACGAGCGGCTGCAGGTGACCCTTGACCTTCGCCGCTGCACCTGGCTGAGGTCCCGGCCACCTAGAGCCACACCGCGACCTCATCCCCCCGGGAAGGCAGTGAGCGAGCCATAAGGTCACATCACACGCACGCATACTATATCTCTGCTCCGTCCTTGTTTGGTACCGGGAATATTCCACAGAAGATTTTTACACCAGCTTGTCTCAATACATTACCAGCACTCGTGCAGCTCTGATTCAGGGTTACTACGGGCAGCGTGGGTTTGTGCAGACACTTCACTCGTGTAACTGCGCCAATCAGGGTTAGTCTACTACGTCCAGTTGCGTAGCCAGACTTTTCTTAGGGGAGGAGGGGACGCGGTGGCCGAGAGGTCAGACCTCTCGCCTCCCACCAAGGCGATCCGACCTCAATTCCCGGCGGGGGTCGGTCCCGAATTTTCACATGTGGGAATCGTGCCGGACGATGCCGTTGGTCGGCGGGTTTTCTCGGGGATCTCCAGTTTTCCTTGCCCCTTCATTCCAGCGCTGCTCCATACTCACTTCATGTCACCCCCATCGCTTTTGAGCCTCTCACGCGTGTGAGAGGCTCAAAAGCGACGGTGCAGTAAGGTCGACCTTGAAGCGCGCATCAAATGCCGCGTCGCCTCAACGAGCCAAGCGCTGAACTGGCGTGCAAGATTCTCGCCGAACGGTTTTTACTATGGGACACTAAGCGGTGACTATATAATTGTATTGGTGGAATATCTGTGACAAAGTTCATTCCGTGTTTCTATAACAGATTCACATTCTTCAGGGGAGTCCATTTTGAAAAGTGGTTAGTTTGAAAGGCCAAGTTTAGCTATGCTGGAGGGCTTAGAAAGTTATTTTTCTGACAGCACGGTGTTTTAACAATTAAATTCCGTACTTGTCTGAAGTGTGTTTTCTTTCCGTACATCGGCACAATACGTAAAAAGAAAGTATTTGCGAACACACCGAAACTTATTAGAAGCACGTGGTAACTATACGACTAGATACTCAGTACGATGAAATTGAAAACACATTTGTGTTACATTTGTTAAACAGTACCAGCACGCGGAGTTCACGCACTCGTCTTGGCACAACCTGTATAGCGCAGCAGTACTTATCCTGTCCAGTACGGTGGTCAGTAGTAGCAGCATGGTAATTCCGCCCATGCATGCGCGTGCCCTGTGGAATCCTCTCTGTTCGTCGCTAGTGAGTATAAGGCCGGACCCAATCATGTGAGTGCAATCATTTATTGATAGAGACCTGAAAAATTCGCGGGTTCACTGGCCAGTAGGCTAGCTTCCAAGAGTATTTGTGAAATCGTGCAGAAAAAACTGTAGCTTCTCGCTGACAAAGTGAAATGGGCCTGTATTCAGCTACAGTTTTATTATTGGCTCAGCTACTTCCAGGAAGTGTCGAGTAAGTCAGCGGCGAATTGTGAACGTTATACAGACCTATACTTGCTGAAACTCTAGCTTGCGCCTAAAAGAAAACGCGAATTTTTCAGGTCTCTATTTATTGAGGTTGGATGGAGCTGCTACAGTTCATTCAGCTCATGTGTATATTTTCTTTGTATGCGAAGTTTAAACATTTCCATGTACTTTATGTATAAGCGTGCTGCTAGAGAAGTGA
Source organism: Medauroidea extradentata (assembly GCA_003012365.1). NCBI lineage: Eukaryota > Metazoa > Arthropoda > Insecta > Phasmatodea > Phasmatidae > Medauroidea > Medauroidea extradentata. The sequence continues at coordinate 27,086 of PNEQ01071089.1, forward strand.
TACATTAGCGAGATAAATTACCTGCGCGTTATAACTACGGACCATGTTTTTCGCGAAAAGAATTTTGCTCTACTTTGTTTCGTTGCCTTACGTGCACCCTTGCAGTTCTGCTTCGTGGTCAGTGATTGGATAACTCTTACAAGCGTTGGGATTCTACACGCGTGGTGTTGCGGGAACGTTACTGGAATTGGCTCACTCAAATAATAGACATAAACACGCTGCCAATAACCATCAAGCTTCATAGCAGATGTGGACGTAAGTCACTGAAACGAACTGGGACAATATACTTTTCGCGAGAAACAAGGGTCCCTAGTTATGATCCACTGTCTTGTGTATACTCTAGCCGCAACCATTTGAACTGTACAATTCATTTTGTGGAATAAAACACAACGTTTGGATATTTGCGTTTTAAAGGTTTCAGTGAAGTTTCTACCTATCCCTTTTCGTGTGATAGGTTTCCATCCAAACCCACCTTGTTTTTGCATATATATTCATGTAAGAATGCTCCTAAGTCCTGTGTTTTGCACCTAAGAAACACAGCATACAGCATAGGCAATAAAGCGTTCATGTGTTTATTTTGTTGTGTTCCTTGAATTGTTGATGGTGCACATTCAACGTTACCTACATGTTTCTAACTCACGATACCATTGTTTCGGGAACTCTATCTCTGTAGCTTCATTTGTGATTTGAAAGAAAACCATGAGTCCTAGACTATTGCAACAAGAGGACTTTTTTTATTAGACGGGTAACATTACTTAGTAAACCATCTCCACCCTGCTATTTTCATAAGGTCAGAAGGTTTCAATCAGCATTTTCTGTTGGTTTGCAGATGCCAATATCATTAAGCAATGCTGAAAATATTGTATTTTTATGTCAATTAGTTTCCGATATTTTGGGAAAATACTGTTTTTAAATTCGATGTTCAGAGGCCAATTACGCCCTTAACATTGCGTTTAGATGAAAAGTGCAAAATATGTTTTCGTCATAGTTTTTCGTGAGGAACACGTATGCGGAGTTTGTCCCCCTATTCAAGAAACACCCTGTATACTGTCTACTTATAGTGTTGTGAGCAGTCAGTAATAAGCGGCACCTATATACCAGCGTGTCAGTGGCTGTATCGTCAACTATCACACAACTATATACAGTTATCTGCAACTCGTGCCCTCCCTGCCAACAATCCTAGAGTCGTCATTGATTAGAGATGATGGATTATCGCGGGAAAACTTGACTGTTTGCTGGGTTTCAACGCACGTTCAGCTTACTAGAAGATTACTGACTTTCACTTGTACATAGTGCTGTTGTCCTATTTGACTAAGCCAATAATAATCCCGCTACTGTAATATTTATGCCTCTTATTGGTCTGCAGGTAGCTAGGTCGTGCCAGACGTGTATCATCCAATCATACATGTTACAAGAAACTAGGGTGTTTTCAAGGATATGTTGGCACAAAACATTTTCGCAGCGTACCATCATCTCTACCTGTCATACATGTTAGAGAAGAAACTACAGCGTTTTAAAGGATATCTTGATACAAAGTGTTTCGCGATATAACATTATCTCTTACTATAGTTATATGTATTGGAAAGAAACAAATCAGCTAAAAGTTGGAAGTAAATGAGGGTGTTAATGGGAACGGTGCCTACTTGAGGGACTTGACGAGAACAAGGGTATGAATGTGCATGTTAAATTATATTCGGTGGTACTCTATCACCATTCAACATATCACTTTCTGATAAAAATATGTTTCGCATTGAGACTAGAAGAATATTGCTACATGAATAACACCGGTGAGAGAAAATTATGAATAGGCATTTTCGAGATTTTCTGGCAATGGAAATACTTGTTCATAATTCTCAGGGTATTTACAAAAATCAGCCTGGAAAAAGCAAACAATGATATCGTTTCGCGAAACTTCAGGGACCCAGTACAGCAGTGCATGTACACCAGAGACCAAAGCGAGCGAAGATGAACGTAATTAAGGCGGGTTCATGCCGCGCGTGCGGAGTAATTACAGTGGTCTCGGTGGCAGCCGGTGCCGAGCCATAAATTACAACACAACAGTACACGCACAGAAGGACGTGAAGAAATGACACCCCTGCTCTTCTCTGCCACAACTTCGACATACGGATAGGACAGTGCTCGAGGAAAAACGCCTCGCAAATAAAGCTTAACCACGCCTCGCTTATACGAGTGCCACCCCTGTCAATATTACGGTTACTAGGCCCTACCTACCACACGCTTAAGAGGGCGTGGTACATAATTCGCCGCGAAAAGCATTAATCTATATAACTGTAGGTTTCTTGAAAAAAAAAAAAAAAAAAAGCAATCTTAGACAATAGTTATACCCAATGTTTTAAACAATAATATTTTTAGTGTTAGGAACACTGAGACACAATCTCTGACGCCGGAACCTTGTGATTTTAACTGCGGCGCAATAGTTCACGCGTAACGAATTAGTAATTCTCGATAAATATTTACTCATAAAGTTGGTAAATATCATTACCTAGGATTTTCATTGAGTATTTTATCCATATTGGCTTCGAAAAATGCGTAGAAATCAACTGATCTTTTCGGAGTTTAATTATCTACCACGCACTCATAAAAGGTTATAACCCTTTCATTAAAATTTTTCATTTTCATTTAGTAAATTAAATATGTTACGAATTATCGGCAATTTTTCTCTAAAAACACTACAATTTACGATATTGTGCGTATTTATGGACTGTATTTGTACAAAGAGTTATTTATAGAGACATGCAAAATTCGCGTTATTTTCTGACAGCCGACTAGACTCCAAGTGACTATAGGCTCGTTCGACGTCTCCCGCTGGCCGATATTGTCGTGACTTGCCGCGATAAATACTTACACGGTAAAGATGTAACACACGTAAATGACAACACACAAAAGTTCGTGGTCAATTGAATCGCAGTATATGCTTTGTTATGTATACGAAAGTGAAGTTTAGTCTCTGCTATCAAATGATGTCTGGAATTTTGCATGTCTCTAGTTATTTAATCCTTATTACATGTTGAGAGATAATTATTATATTAAATGTTGAATTAGATCAAATGTTTTCATAATTACGCTTTAAAACTTCGAATAGTGTGAATAATGAAAGGCAATGCAATTATCAAAGTCCGTATTGAAATATTTTCAGATATATCTGGCCAAATATTGAGTAAGGAAGAAATGAAGAAAAATTCAGCATGCTTAGCGACACGGGCTCTTAAAATGTGTTGCTGTGTGTTCGAAAATACATTTTTTACTAAACTATTCCACATGAGGCTATTATGTAAATGCACACAAAGATAAAACACTGCAAACGATGACGGAAAGGTAGTTCTAAAACATTCCGTCAGGAAAATAATTTCGGAGTCCCTCAAAATGGTTCAACGCAAATTTTTCAACCGGTTTTTTCTGAAAAACTGCGTATGGGAATCGTGTGAAACTACTCTAGAAACGTCTGTCAGGTAGCAAGCAGTAAGCTTGAGGCAGTTTGTTGCCAACTGACCACTCCGTTCTTGGGAGAACTCGCACGAGAATGTGCTGGTGTGTTGCAGGCGTGGTACCACTGTCGTGGGAGTATAGTCAAGGGAGGAGAGGGGGACAGCACCGCGACCACCACAACACGACATGGTGTTATGTCTGGAGGCAGGACATGTCTCGCCAGGAAGAGAAGATAGGACGCGCGCCTAGACGAGAGGAAGCATGCAACCCGCAGTGAAGTTCTGCTTGACGGGACGTCGCTTTGTTTCCCCCTGGGGTAACGGCTTCCCTCTTCCTAGCCGCTCCTCATCCCAGCAAGACGTACCAACTACCACTTCGCTTCGTCGACGTCTACAGCCAGTAGATAGCTGTGATACAACTACACTCTACTTCGCATAGCTTCAGCAAAATTTGACACCTCTGAGGGTATATTACAGTTTACCAGATATCTGCTTTAATGACAGTTGATATTTTTGGTCTTAGAATGAACATGCGGTGTCAACTCTACAATATGAACAGTAGCTTTTATTTTGTACTAGCTAGTATCAAAGACCTCGTCAGCATTTCTGAAACAAAAATAGTTATGAAAAGTGCGAAATGTTATAAATTGAAGCTACATGTCATCAGTGACTTCTTTTAGGACCATTTTGAGAAAGAAAATAGTTTCACTACATTTGTTGACGTCTTTTGCTATCCCTCTACTCTTTTTTTAAAGCAGAAACATATATGGAGCCACACAGAACAACCCACGTAAGTTTCACCCTAATCTGATGAATGGTATAGAAGAAGACGATACAGACATGGATTGCAACTGGCATTACATAACATTATAAATAGCTACACAGCAGGTTCAGTAGATAGTGCTCAAGTGAATGCCATTGTTAGACCACAATTATCAACTGACGTTTAATCCGACTTCGCAAAAACTTAAATGTCAGAATTGTCAAGCTTTATTGAATCTGTGCTCAACGGAATATAGTCGGAATATTCACACTCGCTCATGTCGGAGTGCCGTTTCATATGACGGAGTATGTGTTGCGAATTTTCTCTTGCGTTCTTTCAAGATTTTCGTTTTATTAAGGTCGCTGAAAACTCCAGAATCTTGTCAAGAGCAAGCATAGGGTTTAAGGCCGGATTTACACATTGGCCCAAGTGATTGGGCCAATCTTGGAAGGAAGAAATGCCAATGACCAAGAAACGGCCAGTAGCTATTTACACACTGGGCCAATTAATTTTTAACCAGTCATACGGCCAATTTAAATTCCATGAAAATTGAGGATCAACTTTATTCGGAAATTTCTGCAACTACATTCATACTCTAT
>PNEQ01071090.1:0-31893 GCA_003012365.1 Medauroidea extradentata
CTCAAGAACCAGCCGTCAAATCATGTCTTTCAGCTTGCGCGACGTTGCCAGACTTACCTGAAATTAAATTTGCTCACAGGGGCGTAACGGTTCGTTTCCGGACACGGGTTCCCCATCTCAAATTGGTCACAAACCCCACCCCCTCGCGTGGTTTCATTTTGATGCATTACTTTTCGAACATCCTGTATATATATATATAAACTTTTCTCAAATATCGTGAACACAATCGTAGGTAGAGTATTAACTAAATTAACTAAGATTTATCATTTGTATCTTCAGTGTTGTCACGAAGCTTTTGAAAAACATATACAGTACAATATATTAATCATCTTGAGCAGAAGTCAAGCCTGTTTTTAAACATAACTATGTTATTATTTACAAACATTGACTAATGTAATGTAGTAATATGTCCCAAAGTGTTACAGTAGCATTCTAAACGTATTTTTATACAATGTAATGTAAAACAGTCACGAAGAGACACACATCAGCATAAAAATATAATTCTAACATGTAAAAACTATCATGTCTGGGTCACGAATTTCAATATTATTAATGTTTATGTTTTAAAGACATTATTTTAAAAAATATATTTAAAAAATTATAATATGTTGCAAACATTTAGATTGTTTTTTAAACTTTTCTTCAGTGGTATATTCTTCTTTAAACTTATGCATGTTTTAATTCTGTAAATTTGTTTCTGTTATTGTCTAATTTAATTGAAAATAAAATTATTAACAAGACTGAAAAAAATTGTTTATAAAATATTCCATCTGTGGTGTAATGATAATGTTAAAATTTATTACGTCGATTGATATGAAATTCAGACGCTATATTATTTTGCTGTAGCTAAAGTATCAAACACGTTTGTAAGGACAACCGAAAGCTGAGTTACACAAACAAAAGTTTGTCAAATAAGGTTTATGTAAAATATTTTTTATCAAAATATGACACCAAGGATAGAAAACTTAGTCCTACATGTTGATAGTGTGGATAAAAAATATTGTAATCAGTCTGAAATATATTATTCTTCGAAAATAATATCTAATTACGCAGGAAACAGAAATTAAAATTCGTAACACACAATCTGACTTTGTAAACTACAACATTTTGCACAAGAAACAGCATCTACCTTACATATCATATTCGTCACTGATACGGTATTTGCATTTTTATGATACCATGAGTTTCAAAAGCTCAGCCAGACTTGTTAACGCAGGCACTGTATTCAAAGGCTGGCTGAACACGTTCTCAAGATTTCACCATTATCTTTGACAGCAGTAGCCTCAATGTATTCATATCCTTTATTTTAACAGAATCAGTTAAAGAAAAAACAGAGTACAGTACTGTTGTTTCCCATTGCTATATGTGTGTGTTTTGTAATGACGATAAATAAATTGCAAGGACAAAACTTCAAAATTCACTTGGAGTTATCTTGAGATGGAACAAACTGCTTTTGAATGTTGCATTTTCGCATGAGATGAAGCTTAAAACTTAGAAATTCAAATGATAAAATTTTTGAAATGTTGTTGATTGCACACATGCATTTAAAGTTTTTTATTTTGTAACCTTAAAAGGAGTTCTGCGCGAATTAAGGCAGTCACTTGAGTTGCGGCATCCATTCGTTGTTGGCATCTTCTGATTGGATGCTGTGGTTGCCCGCAATGTTTGTGCCCTGGCAGGTCATTTGAGTATTTTAAAGAGTGAACCCCAGGTTTTATTAACTTATATCTATTATCTCTATTAATATTTTGAGGATGTTTCATGACTCCCATGCATCTCGTACTGATCTTGCTATGTGAGACACACAAACACAGGCAGACAGACACACACACACACACACCCACCCACACACACACGCACACACGCACACACGCACACACACACATGCACACACACACACAAATCTTACAAATAATTTGATTTCCAAAATTTCATTGTGTGTATAGGATCACAAAAATTGCCCCATCTCACTAATATACATGTGTCAAACATTGACAATTAATTTGTTGAGGTCCTCATAATGACTTTAAACTCGGCAGTTGTTAATAAATTTACAGCAAGAGACTTGGTGCGAACGGGAGGTCAGTCCTCCTGCCTGCCGCCATTGCCTTGCCAGTCAGAGCTTGGCGGACGTAGGATGAGCATGTGTATCGTGTTGTGGGGGTCTTCTTTGTGTTCAATTATTTCACAGCAATAGTTAACTTCATTACAGGAACCTCGTTGTGTTCACATCCCCACGGTTAGGTACCATCCTCTCCAATCTATTGTCGTACCCATCAATAGACCCGCCCGTACAATGCGAACTAACGCTCGCCCTGTGCAGGTGCACGCAAGTGCCGGCATCTGCCAGAGCCCGTTGACCCCTGACAACACCAATGGAGCCTAGCGCTCCACGAAAACCACATGCATGGGCACTGCGTCAGAAGCAGTCAGCTTTAACCACTGTGGGTGCATGGTACACACGGCCTGTACATGCATGCAAGAGTGGCAGGCAATACTGGACGGTACGTTTACCTGCGAGCAATGCCGCGCACCACAACTGAACTGGGGGAACAAACCTACCCACAACAGTGCTACGTCACTTGTTCTAATATCGGCCCGGTGGCAGCTGTGTGCTATAAGTGCCACCGTCAATTTCATTCGCCATGTGTTACTGCCCCGGAGTGGGCCACAGTGCAGCTGAAGGTCATTTGGGATAAAGTGAGCAGTAAAAATTTAACCTTTGAAAAATATCACTAGTTGTTACTGCATATTATTCAACATTAATTATAGTTGACTTATTGCTTGTATGGTTGGCAGCGAAATTACGCAGTATAGTTCCGTGTAGTTTCCTATTTAAATACAAGGATACAGAAACAAAATCGACAGTAATCAACATAATTGTATTTAATATAATTAATAAACTTTTTTTATTAAATTGAATCGATTTATACTGACTGAAGAATTTTATCTTACATGCACAAACTTCAAATGACGTGTCCAGAGAGGTTAAATGTGTCCCGTGGTTAGTCGTTACTCGTGGAAAGATACAAATTAGTCTGAAAATAGAACTTAAGCAGGGCTTTTTTGAGTGCTCACTTTATCCTGAACTGCGTATAGGAGGGTTCAAGTTTTCCCCATGTATGAAAATAGAACTTAAGCAGGGCTTTTTTGAGTGCTCACTTTATCCTGAACTGCATATAGGAGGGTTCAAGTTTTCCCCATGTAAATGAATCGCACTGTACCACAGGCAGGCGCCTTCAACGTTCGTCCAACCATAACGTCACGAGCAAGCTCGACGCCTTTCGGGCTTACGCTGCCGAGCCGCTGTTGGGGAGGTTTGCAGTTTCTAGCCACGTCACCTCTAGCAAACAGCACCCCATTCAGGTCCATGGACAGAAACACCACACAAAATGACATGTTTCAACCCCACCCAAATTCCCCAGGCAGTTTCAAAACCTGCAGACGTTTTCGGGGTGCAGTGGAAAGGACCCCAAGCCGTTCTTGGAGGACTTAACGTCACGTCTCTTAGAGGTATGGGGTGACCCATATTGTTTAGCCTGGTGCCGTTTGTAAACAACTGCAAGGCGAAGCGCAAGACTGGTAGAATAAGACACAGGAGTACAACATGAGCTGGGCCCTTTTCGTTGGGAAATTTACGGCATTGTATGCGGCTCATACTCAACCCTACAACAACTGGCAATGTTCATTGTAGGTCAAGGTGTGGAAGATGACCTGGAGATGTACATGGGCAGGAAGGTTAGCCTTGCGAGCCGCTATCACGCCAATCTCGTGCAGGAAGACATCCTCTAGTGCATCGTTGACAACACGCACCCCGAGTTCAGAGCCGTGCTGCGCTCTATGATTATCGGGGGCTATGACCAATTCATGAGGACAGTGAATAGTATCAATAAGGACACATGCAACTTTAATTTTGAGTCAGCAAACGAGCAACCAGCAACACCAGTGCGCCGAGGGGCCGCGGATTAGCCCGGCTGGCCAGTTGACGAGGCGAAGACCAGGCTCACTGCAGCTCTGTGCAGGAACGGCGCAAGTGGGACAGGCAACCAGCACCCACACACCCCAGCGCACATGACGCCCGGTTGCCGCCTCTGCACTGAGGAGCAGTGCCACTTGCACAGCACCTGCTCTAATGAGCCAGGGAAATTCCGGAAAACTGGACGATCGGGTAAGCATGACTGCTGCAGCCTACTCGGCCAAGTGAGTACCACAGCCATTTAGCAATTGTTACACATTCCAGTATTTGTAAACATTCACTTGACAATGGCATTCATCGACATGGTTACTTCCCACAACTTTATTCGGCCCCCCCTGGTCATCCGGACATTACTTCAACCCTGCGACCATAATGTGCAACTAGCCACATTAGATGGTACGTGTAAAGTTTTAGGTCTGCAAAATGTGAACATAAAAATTTGTTACATCGAAACTGATGTGATCACATTGACAGCAGACAACATTTGTGAGGACATAGTAATAGTGGCGAGGCTTGTTGAACAGATGACAGTACTCGAGATCACTGACAACTGCATCTACTTGGGCATGTGCAAGCGCAGCACAGTATACCACCTGATATGTAAGCTAACCCTTCTCCAGCCTGCCAGTAAACTTAGACAGCTTTGAACATTCAGTACCAGAACAGTAAAGGGCTGCGGTGCTAAAGGTGTTAGATGAACTTAGGGAGGTGTTCTGCGATGCTTACCTGCTGAGGCGCACTACAGTAACTTAAAATTAAATTGTACTCACCCATGACGAGCCGGTGTTCATCCCACTAAACGGTTACGGACAGCATCAATTACGCATCGTAAATGCACAGATGGCAGAAATGGTCGCGGACAGCATCGTTGAACCAACCAAAAGTTGATGCAATTCATCCATCACTTTAGCGTCCGAGACTTTGACATTCGACTGCTGAACCTCATGACACAGAGCAAACCACTACCAGTTCTTAACATTCAGTCTGCACTAGGCCTACTTGGAAATGCAATGATCCTCACCACCATTGACCTCCGCAGCAGATATTGGCTGGTCCCTGTCAAACAAACCGACATATAACTGCACTCACCGCTTTGTATAGGCGGTGCTTCCAGTTTTCCGCCATGCCCTTTGGACTCATATGTGCTGGTGACCTTCCAGGACATGTTGGTCCACGTGCTTGGTGGCATCATCAGCATTTTCGCTATATCATACCTGGACGATGTAATCTGGTCCCAAACATGGGAGAAGCACATCTACCACCTTGCAATAGTTTTCGAGTGACTTGCGATCAATGGGCTAACATGTGCCAACAAGTGTAGCATCGGCAAAGCCAACATCAAATACCTATGACACCTTGTAGACGAGACCGGAAGTCGGTCGAGCAAGGAATACCAGCCCCTCATCCGAGACTATCTGGCTCCACGCACACGCTAACAGCTGTGAAAATTCTTCTCACTGATCGATTGGCTGCACTAATGTGGACAAGATTTCGTATTCGTAACAGCCCCACTCACGGACATACTGTCCATTAACCGGAAATATTTATGGACTCGCACAATGCAACAGGTATTCGAAGAAATCAAACACACGTTCGGACAGAGTCAGTCGCTTTTTAGAGTGGACACGTACGTTTGCAATCCAATGCTTGCCTGGATGGATTAGGCGCAGTCCTGTTCCAATACGATGAGCATGGAGCGAGGCATGTCATTGACTATGCTAGCACCAAGTTCGGCCCATGCGAGCACAAGTACAACGTGAACGAACGGGATTGCTTGGCGATCATCTGGGCTATCAAGCGCTACAGGCAGCACGTTGAATATCAACCGTTCACGCCCCGTCCAGACAATTGTTGCTTAGTGTGGCTACACAAGATGGAGGTGCGTAACAAACTCACCTTCTGGTTCATGTCCTGGGATCCGAGAACCAACTGGCAGACACACTATCACCCTCACCGGACAACAACACCGCGGTGGACAAGGACGAATGGGAGACGGCGCTTCCACCTAACCCAACAACCATGCTCTCATAGATCACTACAATACAGTACTAACCATGGGGGTCAAACTAGACAGTAGACCAACTATGTCATGCAGTACTGGATGCACAAGAAAAGTGCCAGGAAGCTGCGGAGAAAATCAGCCTAGGCCGAGACCAGTTCATCCCAAATTGGGGCATAGTCGACAGACGTGTGGAGCAGAAGGTGGCGGACGGCGAGAACCCACGGACGGCCAGGACCCATGGTGCATCTACGTCCCACCGACGGCAGTGCAATAAGTGATAAGAGTACCACCATGATCACCACTAGGCTAGACACTCCGGCGCCATACAAACTAGCAGGAGCATCAAGAGCACCTATACCTGGAAAGGCTGTACACAACAGGTGCTCAATTACGTCATGTCATGCAATAAGTGCAATGAGTACAAAAACCGGTACTTGGACGGCACAGCTTAGCAACAGCCACGTCTGCCCACCGAATCCTTCAGCGCCGTAGCTCTTGATTTGATGGGGCCGTTTCCACAGTCAGCAGGAGGAATGAAGTTCCTGCTGGTAGTGACGGACCTGTTCAGCCATTGGGTTCAGCCCCCTCACGTTAGCCTGCACAGCCAATATCTTGAAGACGTTTATTAGTGAATTATTTCCACACTGGGGTTTTCTAAAAACACTGCTAACTGAACACAGTGTGCAATTCAGTGGGAAAAAGTGGTGGGAGTGTTGTACGGCGTGGCGAGTACAGCATCACACTGATCAATATTACTACAGAACAAATCCAGTAGAACGGTGCAATCAGGAACTCAAGACGCTACTCCGGCTGTGAGTCAGGGACGACTATACGGACGTAGGCACAGCACACCCCGGAAGCCCTCTTCTGTCTGCACAACCTCATGAATGAGGCCAGGTCTTGTGAAGGGCTGGAGTGGCGCGCTTCGAGTGGTGATACGAGTCAGTCAGACACCGTATATCATCCAAGTAGTGCTGCGGCACCAAATCAAGGTCCATAGTTACGACCTCTAGTGAAAGGGAGGGGGTCGTACAGACCTGGTCAACCACGTCACCATGACATGCGCGACGCCACTAACCAGCACATCTCCTGCAGCACTGCAAGCACCAGCAGTCACCGCGTGACCCAATGCTGTCACTGCGATCACAATGGCGGCGTCCCTAGCAGCCCACACAATGGGATCATCACTACTGCCAGGTTCACCACCAGCCGTCACGTGCTCACCGCCGTTGTCGGGCGTCACGGCAGACCTGCAAGAGATGGTGGACGACCAGCAGCCACAGCCACTCTCATCCAAGCAGCCCGCCACTGCCTCACCCCCCCTCCTCACTGAAACTTACAGGGAGGTGCTGTGATGCTTGCATGCATTGGCAGATTGCCTGACTGCACAGCTACGTGGCACAACACCTGCGCCGGCACGCCGCCTGCAGCGGCACCACTTCTCACCAGCACGCCGCCTCCAGCGGCACCACTTCTCACCAGCACGGTATAGAGACAAGGCGAGTCCTGCGAGGGAATCCATGGAAACGGCTGTGTTATTGATTTTACTCTAAATAACTGACTATTCTAGAAAAAAGTTAGTGTCTAATTTAATTCCCATCAATACCAAACAAACATAGCAATTGTGATAAATGTACTCGCGAGAAACGTCTCCAGGGATCAGTAACAAACTTATAAATATTTCAGTTCTAATGTTCTCTAACTTTTCAAACAATTTTTAAAAAAATCATACTTTACATGAATACGTAATTTTATGTACCAACTTAAAACTATTTAAACACCTATGCACGGTACACACCTCTCTCTTTTAGTTTGTTTTGATGCAGCTGATTTTGTAGTTGTCGTAACAGTACACGGGTATAATGAAGCGGTCATCATTGCGTTTGTTAATAACAAAAGGCTCTAGGTAGTTCTAAAACACTTCTTAAGAATGGTGTAGGATTTTGAAAGTCGTGTATACCTATCATGGAAAACATGTATGCTTGTAAAATTGTATGTTAGTGTATCAGTGTGCAAGTTATTCATCTGTTAGATTCAGAAAGTTTAATGTTACCAGTATTTTAATTTCCTATTTCAATGTAATTTGTTTAACTTTTTATAAAAAATGGGGGGGGGGGGTTGCGGTTGACGCAGTGGCTAGAGCACCTGCCCCCAACTATTCCGGCGCTTTTCCGTTGTGTGGTCTAATTTCACTTGATCCTTTATGGCAAACAGATGTCCGCAGGCATCCAGTAGCATGTCTGCGTAATGTAAACCTCACGCATGTATTTTTTCAGTGCATGATTTAAATTATACTGCTACGTAGTTTGTACTTTGTGGTTTTTTTAGGTTTTTATATATTGTGTAGCACTGTTATAAATGAAATTAGAATGTATTTGTTTTTATTTCCTTAGTAATGTTTACATTTACAACAAAATTTACAGGGTTTGCAGAATTAGTTTTATTACTTAATTATATATTCAGGTCATGCGTTAATGTTTTAACTATAATTCTGAATGAAATCTACAAAGAATGATTCAGTTGTATTTACTTACAAGTACATGAATGATAATATAATAAGAAATTATTTGTTACTTAACAAGAACGTCTTCTGAAACCAAATCCACTTGTAATGTGAGTTAGCCCGTAGGCTATAGCTATACAAATGCTTTGCAGCGCTGCTGTTACCATTTGCCAACCCATACCGGAATGAGCATCAGCTAACAGCATTGGAATATTCAGATTTGAACATCTTCCTGTGATGATTCCATGTGACGCTTGATCCACCTCAATGCTAGAGTGAGAAATGTGTGCGTCCAATTCAGTGGTTTGTATGACTCATCTGGTATGGGCCAGTTTACAGCTGTGATGGTGCTCCACAACAACATGATCCTGCCCATGCGCTATCAACCATACATTATGTATTGCGAACTGTAGTGCAAGAAATGATGCATTTTCAGACCGTTGCCCAAACAACATTTTTTGTTCCTATACAAGTGAGGATTTATTCCCAAGAATATTGACATGGAATTTTGCAACACCTGTATATTGTTTAAGCCTCACTAAGCCTTAGCTACATTTATCACAATTGCTATGTTCATTTGGTATTGATAGGAATCTGAATTACATTAGACACTAACTTTTTTTCTGGAATAGTCTGTTATTTAGAATAATATCAATAACATAGCAGTTTCCATGGATGCCCTTTAAAGCACAGTGGTATACGTTTCAATAATGAATTTTCAAAGTCATAATTTTTGTCCAAAAATGCCTTGCTGCATATAAAATTTTATATTTTTATGATAATAAGTAAAGCTTAGCTTTAAGTATTATTGTTATTCTTGAAAAGAAAGCAATTCTTTAAAATTTTACAAAAGCATTATCAACATTCACTGGTAACATATACTTAGATTATTTACTTGTTAAAGTTACAATTAGGAAATATGTTTTAAACACGTAAAAACAGTAATTTTTTTTGTAGAGAAAATTAAGTGGAATACCAACAGAACACGTAACTGCAAACAGGTAAACAAATCGATAGTTAAAGAAAAATTACACCTCCGTAAATTTATCAGTTACGTACATTCAGTGGACAGATTTTGTGAAAACAACTTTTTTGTAATGATAAAAGGCTTTACGAATTTAGCACTGTAGTTACAATGTTTGGCAAAATTTTGCAAACATATTTTTATAAAAAATGTAAATAGAGGCAACTCAAGTGCCAAGATCTGTCAAAAAGGCAGGAACAACAAACATACTCACCTAGACAATGTGGTGGTTGACTGCAAAGTTTTAAGAAATGCAACAGCAGAAGCTGCAGAAAAGTCGAACAAACAAGCATCGAAAGTGGTCAGGAAGAGTACCAGCATCGGCAAAGCGCACGTCGAAGTAAAGTAGCATGCAACAATCATGTGATCAGAATCGCTAAACTGCATTGATTTCATGCGGTGAAATACAGAAATCATGCGCTGCAACGGCAGCAGCACATGTATGAAGATGGAATGAGACAGAACAACGGACAGAGGAATTGTAAACACAACAGTTTACATCCTGCAAAGAAAAAATAACACTGTAGCACGAATAGGATTGGCTTGTACTAATGTAACAAGAAATAATAGCTGTACTTGAAAGTGAACTATCTGAAATATCTTTAATAAATTAAAATACTCAGTACTTTTTATTATAAATTAAACAAGTTGGTAACAATGCAAAAAAATTACTTCGCTCAAATTAGGAAATATAAATCGAAAATTTAATAGGTACATTATTTATGTAGTGTTGTATTTCTTACGGCAGAGAGATATTGGTTTTCTATGACTTCGTATTTAATAGTAAATAATCATTAGTGACCTACGGACATATTTTTGCTGTAGATATTTATAAATAAATCCCATATTTTTCTCCAAGGACTTCACAATTGACACAATGTTACCCAGGCACATAGTTTTAACTTAATATCACAAGGTTGAGCTAAAGAAATTTTATTGCAATAATAATAAACATTTTTATATAATGTTAATAATCAATATATTGTCTTAGTAAAAACTGTAGTACTAAATTTTTTTAATATTCATAATTGTGCTTGTTTCATCCATAATTTCATCAAGTGATTCTCTTTGCCCTCGTCTGTGAGGGTCCACGTCAATTACTATTAATCAAAAAATTTATTAATATTATATAGTTTTAATCTTTGTCTTAATTTAATTGTGTTATTAGCTTCTGATAGTGGATTTCAAATTTTAAATTTTATTCTTATTTGCTAAGTAAACACGATCAATAAATAAATTTGGGTTAATTTATTTAGTCTCTTTTCTTTTATCAAAGACCTCCATCCCTCAGCTTATCTATTCCCAACTTATAACACTAAAAATTGAAAAAAAAAAAAAAAAAAATTAACTAAGATTACATAATAAGATATTTAAACTAACTTCAGTTTTCGTAGGTGGGAAGTTTTAGGTTATATGTTTATGCTTACTTGAAAAATGGCAGTTGGAAGGATTGCGAGCCCTAATAGAGGGGCTGAATAGCCAAATAACTAGCCAAATTACTGTTGTAAAGAAAAAAAAGAATGTTAATTCTATGTTGACAAGAAAATAATTTCAATAGGAACAAAGACAGTGTTAATGAGTATGTACACAAGAAAATTAACAATATTTCTCAAATGGTGGGCCATAAAATTTATAGTGTTAGGGAAATTGTAGAACTTAATCCCAGAAAAATCAGAGGTGTCAAAACACGACCTGCAGAAGGAGATGAGTGTCTTAAGGGCTTGTTCCTTAGTTTTTTTCGGACTGGTTCCAATAACTCAAATTTTTTTAACCATTTGAAAAAATTTGAGACAGTGTGCAGTCACACATTTCTTTCTTCAGTGACAGGCGTGTCGGAATAGAAGGTCGACAAAGCCAGAGCAGAGATACAAAGGTATTGATGAAAAGTACTCTGCGACGTCCAGATCAGTGGTAGGAGTGTCGCAGTCCATGATTACAACTAGGGTTGCAATGCCTGGGGTTGGAAAGGGATTACTGTCAAACCTGCCCCATATGATGGCCAAGCTCCATGGTGTGAATATCAGCACCAATATAAGATTGTTGCAACCCTGAATGATTGGCTAGAGAAGCAGTGTGCTGACCCGTCTTCCCTTGGTTGTATATTTAGGTTTACTGTATGGAGTATCTGCTACCATAGATATAATATATAAATACTTGGATATGCATGCTGGTAAGGAAGACTGTCACAAAATATAGTTAGGCCGGTGCCTATTACTGATCATGTAGAGCTAACATTACAAAGTAAATATAATTTCCCATAGTAAGAGCTGTTAAATAAAAATATTAGTATGAGGCAGAGGGAAAGTAACAATTTATTATTATATAAAATATTGGGCAATTGGAGTACACAAAGACAAATACTGAATTATAAAATGTTTATGGAACAGTTATCGTAAACAGGGCTATGCAAACCCTTGTCAATATTATTTTGTCTAGGGTACCGTTAACAGACTAAGTTTTATTAACTTTATAACATTATGTAAGATAAAGTAAGAAATTAATAATTCATTTTAATTAAAAATTCACATACCGGTATATGAAATCAACCTAGATGACCAGTCTTGGTGCGTAATACAATTTAAGGTTTATGCGGGACCTAGAACTTAGCTGAAACGTAGACTGTAGCAGCGAGTAGATGTCCAGAGAAAGGACATGTTGTATGTGTACGTATGTTGACATAGAATACTTGTAGTATTATTGAACCAGTTGAAACTTTGAGAAGCTAGAAAGTTGAATTATTGGAATTAGCATTGAATTCTTGAATTATCTTTGAAGTAGTATTGAACCCTCCACAGTTACAAATAGTAATAGGGAAATTGAGAATTAAAGTTAGTTTTTAACTAAATGAAACAGGGCTTATCAAGCATGGATGCGGTGGGATGACTTATCTACAAAGTGTCGACTAGATGGCTTGCATCTTGAAGTACACAGAATAATTAAATTTGGTCATAATTAACTCCAAATTCCTTCACTAATATACAAAATTGAATTAAACTACATGATGTAGAGAACAAATAATAATTGATCTTGGGCACTAAGTCCTGAAGACTAACATCTTCCTACAAGCAGGAGCAACACCTATGCAAATCATGTTTGTTGAGGAGAGGCTTTCACAGTGCGGTAAATGTGACACGGTACAGTAGGTACGGTGACGCTTATTAATTTAGAATGTGGCTGACTGGCTAAAGGAAGTATATTCCATGCGCAGCCCATGCTGCATGCGTGAGGATGAAGAATCCAAGACTGTATAAGGGTTACTTTTTATGCCTGCAACTGAGCTGAAATGCGGACTTGCACTAATTGTGCTTATGCAAGGACACGCATGGAAGACGAGGTCTCTACCCGGTGTGAGAACAGTGTAGGCAAGCACGTACAGTATTTCCTGTGGGTAGTCTTACAAGCTAATAGTGGTGTGACGAGATAGCCCGTGAAGGAGCCTGTGGCCGCTTTGCATGGACTGGGAGACGTGAAATAAACTGTAGTATAGTTAGCAGAGAAATATTGCATGAAAAACCATAGTCACAGTACCCTTCAAGTAATAACAAAGGTTAATTTCCGTTAATAAATCATTCTCATATTAAAAATAATAAAACATGTGCCAGATAAATACAATCAAAAATTGTATACAGCTAACAAATGGCTCATACTCCCCCCTGAAAGCAGACACTATGGTGTTTCTTTCCAAAGAAAATAAAAACTCACAAATAATTAACAATAGAAATTTTTAAAACAACTTACCAGGATACTGAAGCTAAACAGCAATGAAGACACGTAATACTAACCAGTAGATTTGGTAAAGTTGAACTCGGTGAGTAAAAAAATGTTAAATATGTTAGATAAGTCATATGTGTAAAAGTATTAAATACAAGTGTGTGTGAAAATTATGGAACATTAATTAAATCTCAGTTTAAAAAGATAATACAAGTTAGAAAGTAAAGTGTTAAAGTGGTGTGGTTCCACAAAACAAAATGACTTAAGTCCCATACCAAAGTCGCAGGAAAAATGAATCACAGTTTTGAAGTAAAGTCATAAAAAATTATGTGAAATATTAAGAAAATTTTTAAGCAATAAGACAACGTGAAATGACTGCGTCACATACCACAGCCAAAAGCAAACACGAGCTTAAGGCTACAAAGTAAAAAAAAAGTACAATTATGATAATTATTCTGTTTAAAATTATTTAACTGGTGTTCAGTGGATTTATTACTGATGTTTTAGAGTACTATTTTAATATTATATAATTTCTTTTTAAATTAGAAATGACAGAAATTATTTGTTAGTTACAGTGCTGATTTGTGGAAAGAGTACTATGAGGCAAGACTCAAGGGGAGTCGTAACTCGATGAGTCAGAAGATTAATAGGGACTGAAATTCCTGCTCTAACGAAATAGGAATGTTAACCATTTTGAAGGGAGTGAGGATTTGTTCACCTCAATGAAGTTTTTCCTAGAAGTAATTCAGAGGAAACAAGAGGATCTTCATAGGCCCACAATGTTCATGACTCAGGAGAAGACATACACCTTAAAACTAAAACTTGGGGCTACAATGACTGCTCGAAAACAGTCGGCTCCTCAGGCTACAAATCAGTGTTACCAGCACATAGTGCGTGACTAGTCTAAACTCGGTAGAAGGATCAGTTCTTCAGCTTAGTAGCTTCAATTACGAGAGACAAAGCTCAATGCTACCACAAAAAACAAAATACAAAAAAAACTCATCTCTGGGTTTAGTTCCACAGTTCACAACCAAAAAAAAAAAAACAGATGATCAATGGAATAAACCATACTGTGAGAAAAGAAAATACATTTAAGATTATTGTAAAGAATAGTACCATATATACTCGTGTATAGTGTGCCCTGGTGTATAGTGCGCACCACAATTTTTGCAACAAGTTACAGGGAAAAAAAATGTTTAGTGCCTGGCAGCATGAGGGACGCTAAGATGGAGAGGTCAAGGAAGGAGGGGGGAAGAAAGGAAACGTAGCTGGCAACATTTAAAAGAGAGAGGAAAGATAACATTCACACTGGTTAAGAGTGTGAAAGCAGAGAGGATGGGGGTGAGCCAGAAGGGGAGGGGTGGCTTGTCTCTCTGCCGAGGTCGCTTGCTGTCTGCCAGCCCTTGCCCCGCTCGCTCGTGTGTGCCTTGCTCTGCTGTGCCAGCCGCTTCCAGCATGTCCCCCCTCTCTCTTCCTCCAAGCCATTGAGATACCATCACCCCTAAGATAATATGCTGTGACAGCAGCAAGGTTTCTTTTTTTATCTCTCCTGGTGTGTTTGAGGGGGCGGGGGAAGGAAAAAAAAGGACACTCTTTTTTTCTTCCTTCCTTTCCCATGAAAAGATAGCTGGTCACGAGCCAAATATCTTTCCTTTGTGGTGGATGGGGAAGGGGGAAAAGCTGAGAACGATGACACCTTTTTTCTTTCTTTCTTTCTTCCCCATAGACAGATAGCTTATTATGAGACGTCAAAATTAACTTTTAGGGTTTTAGCATTTACTACAGAGCATGGCATGAGGGGAAAGAGGAAGAAAAAGAAAAGGAAACCTGGCCGTGAGAACATTCTCTCTCTGCCTCCCACTGTTGACATCCGTCTGTTCACCACTATAACTTCGGCTTCTTATTCCACCCCCCTTCCCATTCCTACCCACCGCCAACCTTTTTTTCTTTGCTTCCTACTCTTGACACCAGTCAATTTACGGCATTAACTTCGCCTTCTCACCAACCCGCCTTCCCCTCGCCACCACTCAACGGACAGCTGACCTTTCTTTCATGTATTTTTTTTTTATATTTTCCGTGTAGTACGCACCCCTGAATTTTTATCAGTTGTTTTGGATTAAAAGTGCGTGCTATACACGAGTAAATACGGTATTGTAGCACTGTAAGTCATTGTAAACAAATTTTATTTAAACAAAATTTTTAGTGTAAGTACTATTAATTAACTTGTGCAGTAAGATCTTCCATGACAACAATTTATTTATAACCTCCGTAAAAGGGAGCAGAACAAGGAGATGTCATCCAAAGGTGAGTACCAAGTACATGGCACTACAAACAGGCTAGTCATAAGGCACTCTTAACCATAGAGGACTAAGACAGTAACATCTGCAACCCAATTTAGCGCTATAACAAAGTTTTCACTCCCTTCGTGGTGAACAGCTTGACCAGACTCCAAGGTGACATCTTGCAAACTGAAATACGTGAAACCCTGAAAAGAACTTATAAACTAAGACACATGAAAACACTAAAAAAAGCAAGAAAACTAATGTCACTTGGAAGTCTAATACTCTCGATTTAAAAAAAAAATCATAAGACAAATTAATGTCTGTAAAAATTACTGAAATAATAGAAATATTTAGTAGTGAGTGTACCTTAAATTAAAAAACACAAATTGTGTGTACTATAGTATACCTAAAGTCAAATATAACATTAAATTCAAAATTGTAAGTAAATGTTTAGTTGTTCAGTAAAATTGTATGAATATTAAATTAATTAAAGAATGCCAAAAGTAGTAAAGTGTTATTAAAATATAAAATAACACAAGTGTAAAGTAAACAAATGGTAAAAATTTCAATATGACAAATTAAAATCATTAAGTTATGAATGTGTGGTAAAATACTAAAATTAAATGTAACTCCATATTAATAAAAATGTGAGAAAGTGTTAAAATGCAAGTTATAAACAAACTGGAGAATGGAAAACAAATGATTCAAAATAAATTGTTGATTGAGTCGGAAAACAATATGAGTTGACAAATATATAAAGTGTAAGTGCACAAACAGCAATGCTCATAAAATAAATTAATTTCCAGTGACAATTAATCAATAAAAACTTGCAAGACAGCAAAAAAATGAAAAAAGTAACATGAGAAATCATAAGTCACGAATGCCGAAAGCTTTTTAAATGAAACACATTCTTCATATGTAATTATTAAGTTGAAATAGAGTTGAAATTCTTTTAATATGCATCACAAATATGTAAACATTATTAATAATGACATGACAAATGAAAACAAATGCTCTTAGCATGAGTAGAAAAGTGAAAATGTATATCACATAAAATGTAGACAAATGCCTAGGGAATTCCGTTAAGATCTGGTGTGTTCAGCATGTGAGAGGTTGGCAGTACTAATTGTGCGTAATGGTCGTAGTCGTGTGACAGTAGTGTTCTCTATGTAAAAGCGAACTAACTTGTGCTGGGTCTGCACACCATTCCTCGACCTATGTGAATATTTGACATATGTGTATTGTTTATAAGACTCTGCAGATTGTAAGCAATATTTTCAGTGCAAATTGAGAGCGGTGTTGTACCGACTTTGTCGGCCCACAACGTAATTTGACGACACACGTAGGCAGTTCAGACAGTGTGAGATACCAGCAATTAATATGTGTTATTCTCCGCAGTTACATTTTGAACAATTTCACGTAAGCAGAAGTTCTTACATACCTTCTAATCCACTTGTAATAGTTTGGAACATTTAATGACACAGTTGAACTTTGTAAACATGACGTTTCTCCGCCATAGACTTGATGTGAACTAAGCAGAGACACAGGTGCAGACAGTGAAGCTAGCCGTGCGCTACACTAGCGTGCTCAAGCGACAGCTTCAGGACATCAAGAAAATATTACTAAGTGTTATAGTAATTATTTTTCCTGTTAAACTGTGAATTTAAGAAAAGAGTTTTATATATAATTAATATTGAGTTGCGTAATTATTGTAATGTACTTTTCTTTTGATATTTCAGGTTTTCAATTAATTGTATTTCATGACTGTAGTTGTTCTTCCGCCATGTTGTAAGAACTACATTTTGGCTTATATTCTTGCTACTTCTGGTATTTATACCAGTGATTTTTTCGTTTGTGTGGTCATTCGGCTTCCAGAGTAATGTAAGTGTTACTCTTGTCTTTCGCCATTGTAAATGTGGAATGGGTCGTAATGCTGCAGATCTTTTAATTGAATAATTTTGGGTGCCTTGTTTAGTTTATTGTTACGTTTTTTCTTTAGTTGAAGTCCTGTAGCATGAGGGCTTACGTCATAGTGTCACATTATTGTTTTTGGAGTTAGTTATTTTTCTCTCATGATCAGTAATTTAAAGTTAACTTTTGCTTTCAGTTCTCTTACAGATTAAATCTCAGTAACTTCTGTATTTTTGGTATTTCGAAAGAGAGGGGGGCAGACATTAAATTCTATAGTTAAATTATGTTTAGTGGTATATTAACTAATAACTGTTGGTGAGTAATCTAGAAGATAAGAATTGGCCAGATAAAGTAAATTATTGCAGATAACTACATTATTTAAAGCTTGGTTCAAATTAATAATGGTAATGTGATTAAATATTTTTCATGCACCTTTTTGTGCCTGCTTTATGAGACGGTTCAAAGGGTGTTAGGTACTGTGTGCATACTACCGAGGTATGGGACTCTGTAGGTAATGCTAACATTTGTGTGCGTATTTCTGGGCTTTGTGCCTGTGGTTTATGAGAGTATTTTGGAGCATGTGTCTCTACGGTTTGTATTCACTACTGAGTTAGATTTGTTATTGTTCGTGTAAAATTTGTATTTGTCGTTCACTACACCCTTTTCAGTAATCTCACCCAAGGTTTTGTTATGACTGATAAAGTTCACATTTACTTGATACTGTTCTCATGCCATTAAAATGTAATTGGTAAATTAATGTTTAGTGTTATATTTGTATTTTGTTGTTTTCATTTCTAATGTTTTGACTTCTTTTGGCGATTTATTGAGTTTGTAAAATGTTTAAGGTTATATTATCTTTTGTTATGTTTGTTTTGATTTTGAATGAATCTCTGTTGGGATTGAACCCGAAATTTTATGCTATTTTCCTTGAAGTCAGACTTGTTTTACTTGTGGTTTTCCTTGCAGCTATTGCTGCTCTTTAGCTGTTCAGATTTACTGAGGTTTTTGAGGTTATCAGTTTGGTTTTATTTGGATTCGAGTGATCCTTTATCTTTAACGTTAGCATTGCTTAAGCATTTTCACAAGTAATAGGGATTTGCAACCCACGTTCCTCCTTCTTTGTAAGCTGTTATCGTCAAGATTAGTGAGGTGCTAGCCAATGTGTTAGGGTATTGACTGGTACAAACTCAATGTAATTAAACAATCCAACAAAAACGGTAAGTGAAAGATATTAACAAACCATAAAAGTGTCACTGGAAGTAGCTAACGCTAAACAATACACCTTTAAAACAAAAAATATTGCATTTGGCACTTACCTTGTGTTGGTAAACAGTCAAAATTATTGTGCTCTAAATGGTAACGTCTCACGCGAGGAGACTAAATGTCGTTCGGAAAAATTAGATTAATTAACTTGAACAGTATTAATTATAATATAGCAATTAGAAATAGTTCAATAGAGCTTGTGTTGCTTGTTTAAAAAAAACATCAATCTGCCTTATATAGTAATCAGTCATTAGACAGCGAACAAATGTCCATACGATTTTAAGGTCACAGTGACCAAAACTCTTTAATGTATTTTTAAAAACAATTACTAGATCATGTAATTAAGTTGTAAACAAAACCTAAGTATCAATTATGGAATAGATACACTGAAGCTGAAGTTACTTGTAAATAGTCAAGCTCACAAAACATGAAATGGGGAGTAAAAATGATTAGTGTAATATAATTTAGTATTTCAGCAATTAGCAATTAGTAATTAGTGATAAGTCCAAAACAGACAAGACGAAACCACGTAGCAAAAGAATGTTAAATCCATAAATCAGTTATTTAAAATTATCTGAATTTCAATAAACACCGCTTTTATAAATGGAAACTTTAAAATAGAGCCATTGAAATTACGTTTAAAAGTAAATAAATTTACTTTTGTTTCGTCATCACAGGTTGCTAACACAATAGAAAAATATTTTGATGCACAGCATGACAACATAATGCCAAAAAAAAAGGTTAACAAAAATTCTTTCTGTTAAAAACATGAATGCAAACACAGCTCTGATACAAGAAAGGTATCACAATATTATGGAAAACGTAACCACGCAATCTGCTACCAGATTGTCCCTGTATACTCCAATCTCTGCCTTGTGACATGCTTATGCTCACCATGTTCAACTTCGAAGTAGCAGCTAGCGGCCTGGGTGGTCGCTTCAGGAACTTTAGCAGTATAATGTGAGACTAGCCTGTCTGTCACTCGAGGGGTACCCAGAGGAGGCACGAGCTGTGCTTACCATTGGGTTCTTCGTTGATGCCATTGCTGACATGGAAGTGTGACAAGCAGTGCGCTTGACAGCACCTCATACCATGCAAGATGCTGTTGCCCGTGCACTGGAAATTGAGTCAGCATGGCAGACGCCAGTGAATCAGTGTACTATGCAAGCATCAATGGTAACAAATGATGAGGAGGGGAACAGCATCGATAATATGTTGAAGGAAATTAAAACAGCAATCAGTGTCATTTCCAGCAGGGTTGGTGCTTCGGAACACTCCCCGTGACCACAAAAGCGACCAGAATGCTGGGAGTGTGGATGACCGGGACATCTGAGAGCCCACTGCAGACAGTATTAGCGATGGAACCAGGACAGAGAGTCAGGAGAGACCAACCATTCAACTCAAAATTCTGGCTTTCAAGGGCGAAGACTACGGATTGCTGAAGGTAGGGTCCTACTATTCCTTCAAGTACGTACGATGGTACAGGATGTTAATGCATTGCTGGTAGAGGTAGGTCATCACGGATGATGTACCTGTCAGATAGTCGTAGATACAATGACGACCATTACTGCCATCCGGTCTGACATAATAGGGCCTTTTCCCCGGCAATCTCGAGATCGAAATATCGGACAGTGCCTGTTGACAACTGTAACTTGGTGAGACAACACCAATGAAAGGAAGGAAAAGTGTGTAACTTAGGTTAGGTGATTTCAAGTTAGAACATGAGGTTGAGTGATCTCAAATTAGAACATGAAGGCTACATAGCAGATATTGCTGATGTGTGTTTACTGGGACTAGATGTGTTGCAAAAACTGGGATGCTGTATTGACACTCGACTGGGAGTCTTGAGGGTTGGTGAAACAGAGTTGGTATTGATACGACCATAATTATCACCACCAGTCGGCTGTCCAGTATTTTGCTGTTAGACCACTGTGTTGTCAACTTGTAGTGAAATTGTGATACCAGAGTGCTGTAGGAAAATTTGTGAGGTGCTCAGGGTTAATTGAGCCTATGAGAATGGAGTAACCTCCCTGATAGAGTACTCGTAGCAAGGATTTAAGTCTCGTAAAGCTTGATAAATCTCCCAGTTGGAATGATAAATTTGACTGACAAGTCAATTTTTCTTGAGGAGGGGGCCACAATTGGATTGTGCAGATATGTTTCTTAGTTAAACACAACTGGGCCTAAGGTCATAAGGATCCTGTGAAACATACTCTGCCAGGACCACGTACAAAACTCCTGGAGAGGACAAGGGAAAACCTGGACTAGAGACAAGGGAAGGCTGTTGCAGAACTCTTAATAAAGAATCAAAATTTGTGTTTATGTGGTTCACATGATCTTGGTAGAACATCCGTTGCATGCCGTCATATTAATTCAGGAGAGGCCAGACCTATTAAGGCACCCCCCCTAGGCGTCTGCCTCTGGCCTCACATGAGGTGGTTGATGACATTCTGAAGGAAATGAAAGATGTAGATTTGATATAATAATCAATCTTTTTATGGTCATCGCCTGTTGTGTTGATTAAGAAGAAAGATGGCTGAATAAGATTTTGTGTGGATTACAGGCAGCTGAATGATGTGACCAGGAAAGACTCGTATCAACTTACTTGGATAGCTGACGTTTTGTGTAGCCTGGCTGGATCTCAATGGTTCTCAACCTTGGACATGAAAAGCAGTTAAAGGCAATGAAGTGGCCCCAGATGATAGAGAAAATATTGCATTTTCTGTTCAGGTAAAAATAACTTGGCAATTTAAGGTCATGCCTTTTGGACTATACAATTCTCCAGAGACATTTGAACAACTTATAGATTGAATACTACCTCAGGGATGCCAACATCTACGGATTCTCCATAGTTTCTACAGATAGTAGGTGTAAACTACGACTCTCCGGACTGTGTACACCATATTACGGACGCGCGGCAAAGTAGCTATTGCTGTTTTTTGCGTTCAGTAAATTTTGCGTCGGTAGACAAGAAGACTTACTATGAGAGTTATGTTCCTTAATTTATTTGTTCGTAAATTATATTGTGTTCATTGGTTGATCAATGCACATTACAGACCAGGCATCAGGTGGAGACATTTTTTGCGTTCTTTGTTTCGTGGCTCGTCTGGCCCGCCCGTGCAAGTGTGTATGTGTGTGTGTATGTGAACCCACCTCATTCTTGTTGTTTGGATTTCCTACAGCGTTGCCACTAAAACTGGTAGATGTACCAATTTTTTGGTACTCATTACGGTAGTTTTCAGGCAGTTCTGGTATGTGTACCAGTGTTATGCATATGTGTACCATATTTACAAAGCAACCAACTAACTTCCACTGTTGCCACGTACTTCAGTTGGTGCAAAAACATTGCTGTTTACATCGGGTTATAGCGTGCAGTGCCGGTAGTAATAGGAATAGCGGTTATTATAGTAAACTACAATTGTATAAGTGAAAGTAAATATTCAGATGCTATTGCTTCAACGGATGAACCATGTCGTGTGCGTGACCATGAAAAGACAAAAGATTGTAGTGCAGTGGTTTCGGACCGACTATGCATGCGAGTGGCAATGTTTGAAAGCCAGCGAGGTGTCAAAACATAGTATTTTTGTAACATGTGTAGTTGTAATTTTTTAGTTTAACATGATTTCTGGCAACAAATTGCTTCCAAGAAACACAGCAAACTCTGGGAAGATTTAGCTGAACGAAATTGTTAACTTAGTTGTTATCAAGGCAAAGGATTTGCATAGCATTACGAATGCTGACCTGTCGTATACTACTACTAGTAGAACATAATTTACCGCTATCTTAAGCAGACCACGCCGGACATTAACAGCTATATTTGGAGCATGTACTTTTAATCATTTGAAGTTGCGAGGTATGGGTAAGGAGTAAATGTAAATGCATTTGTAGGCCTACTGCTGAAGTGAGACAAGTGTGTAAATGAGTTTCAAAATATGTGTACAGACCTTCTGTAAATGTGTATACAACGTCCAAAAATTGTGTGCAACTGCATAACCGTCAGAAATGTGAAGTTAGATAAGCATATTTTATTTTTTATAAATCGTCCATGAATGTATTTTTAAATAATGCAGGTGAATTAAAATAGTCCAAGTGAGTTTACAAAGTTTTGTCAAATGTTCTGATTAATTTGTGTTCCCATAGTGTGTGTATACAAAACAATTTTGGTCATGTATGAGTTTTAGAGGATATAGAAATGATTTGTAAACCCTCCCTCTTTCCTCAATGGTCACATATGTTTAATGTGGTTGTTCGTGACTAAATTTACTACGTAATCTAGGGACGCGTTTCCTGCAGATGAGTGTTTGCCAGTGAAGGGGCGCCAGTCCATCAATGCTGCTATGTTGCCAGGGCAGACACTGGTCTCTTGGTGCTCTCAGGGTGTCGGTCGATGACCGCTGGGCTGTCTCCTCACACAAAGGCCGATATGGAGTAACACGTGAGTTACGCTGGGGAGGGTTGTTTAGGCCCCCTCCACACCTTGATGCACAAACAAGTATACACTTTTTGAAACACAATAAAAAACA
Source organism: Medauroidea extradentata (assembly GCA_003012365.1). Classification (NCBI taxonomy): domain Eukaryota; kingdom Metazoa; phylum Arthropoda; class Insecta; order Phasmatodea; family Phasmatidae; genus Medauroidea; species Medauroidea extradentata. The sequence goes on from PNEQ01071090.1 coordinate 23,196, forward strand.
CTCAGAATTACGATATATGTGGATTGCTCCAGAGAAGACTGGGCTCCTGAAACTTACAAAGTAATATACATGAATGGATGTGCTGAAGCGGGCCTGACCCTAAGGCTGGTCAGTAGCCTACATGCTGTTGAAAAATATGTTGCTACACGTGAACATTTAAGGAGAAGAAACTCCGGGGACCGTGAGTAGACCGGAGTGGATGGCCATTACGGGGGTGAAAGTATGCAAAAGTTCCGATGTTACAAGACGACTACTGCAGTGAAGTGATTGAGACAAAACGTTCGAAAATCCTCCACGGCGCGACACACGTGCACATCCTACGCCCGCCGAGCTCTTACTGACGGGAAAATTGCGACGAGCAAGAGACCAGACCTCCTGTTCGTGCCAAGTCGTCTCGTGTGGTAAATTTGTTTACATCAAACAGTGGATTTCACAATTTGTTGTTGCGGCTGAAGTCTTTGTGTACTTAAATTAGAAAATGTCTTTTTGCAAATTGATCTGTCTCTTTGCAACTGTCTAATTGCACAGTTGTGAATGCGTGATGATGTGACTAATTATGTGTTGAGACTGTACTTTGGGTTAACTAAATTTAGACATTCACTTATTTACTAAATAGATCATTTGAACACATTTCTCCCTTTTACAAATTGCACAATTTACACACTGAAAAACTACTACTTGCTCGCACGTGGTTAGTGTGCTTCTGTCAGGTTGCCGGCCATGCCACACCGAACCTGGTTACTCTGACAACACTACATTGCACTGCACTGCACTGATCTGCTTTACCCTGCCTGGGTGTCTGGTTTCACTGCACTGTACCTTGCACTACACTGTGGTTTTGAGGGTGTGACAACGGGGCTGTATGCCCGGCGGTAGGCGGGCTACGTTAGTATGTGGATGAGTGGTTGTGTGTGTGTATCAGTTAAAGCCCTTTTTTTATACTCAATGTTAACTAAGCTAAAAATGTTTGCAGGTTGTGGTTGCATGCATGTGTATGCATACCAGTGTGCGCATACCTTTGTAAGTGTGTGCACACATGGTTGTGCATGTATGTGTGTTTTTTTAGACATAAACATGGTAATTAGGATTGTAGTGTGTTAATTTTGCGTGATGATAGCTTATATATTGTCTTGAATAAAAATTGTTGTAATGACTTCTTGAACATTAATTAAAAATATTTGTTAAAAATTTGTTATTTAAATTTCAATAGAGAGCATAATGGCCCTGTGATCATTGCATCACCAGCTGGAGGAACAGATATTGAGACTGTAGCAAAGGAAACGCCACATCTTATAACTACTGTCCCTGTAGATATTGAGGAGGGTCTTACCGACAATATGGCAGAATATGTAGCCCAGGTTTTGCAGTTCAAAGGCAACTCTGCTAATGAGGTATGTTTATTAAACATTTATCTTCTGACCAGTGTTTTCTGTTTGGTATGCAACATAAAAATTCTAGAAAAAAAAATTTTTGTGTGCTGTAGTTATAGGGACCTATAAGTGAGCTCATTAAAAACAATGCATTTTTTGTGATAAACTTAATATTTGTGGTTGTCTTTTGTTAACGAGAGTATTTTTTAAATATGTTCCCTTCAACTGAAACTTGTCTGTCCATATTAATATGATTGTTTATTTTACAAATAAACATTCTTTTATTTCTCATGGTTGACGAGGCAGTTTGTCCTGGACCAAGAGAAAGGCCACATGGTGTGTTGTGGATGGTGCTTGACTGAGCTAAAGCGAGCAGGCTAGCAGGGCCAACTCTACGATATGTACTTTGACAGTCTTTCAGGTTTGTCGTGCAGTGTGTTTTTTGCCAACAGTGAACAAATGAAGTACTATGCAGCATTGAAATTATTTTTTGATAGTTGTGGCATTGATTTCCTACGAGTGAAAGCTGTGGAACACTCTTAACTTTAAAGTTGTAATGGACTCTTGTGCAGACATGAAAATTGTGTGTTCGTAAGGTCAGTCAGAAAAAGCCTGGCAAGTGTGCGACAAAAGGTGTGGGAATTAAGACGCCTGTGGAGTTGGGGTATCCTTGAAGTAAGCTCCATATGCCATGTGTTCAAGCAGTTCGAGATGTGTGGTGTAGGGACGAAGGCGCGGTTTATGACTGTGACGTACATAGAGGGAGTAACAGTGGTGGGGGTGTGAGCCGTCTGCCTAGTCCCTTCCCCTCCCTCGTTGTGCGCTTGTCACCATGAGAGGAATGTCTTGCTGAAAGATGCTAACCGTGGTGTGTCCAGCCTGCAGGTACAGCACTTCTCGCTATCTGAGTAGCAACGTATGATGGCTTGGGTGTTTTGTTACCTAGCGGCGCGGGGCTCCAATCAATTATTCCTGAGAGATATGTGCTTGGGATAGCTGTGCTTTATTATACACAAACAAAATATTCACAATATTTAGACAAAAAAAGTTTGAGTGCACAAACTGTGTACCTCCATAAACTCTTCTGAGAGGCTAATCATGTTATTTTACCGGTTGATAATTTTGTGGCCAAATTTAGCTGCTGTATCTCTTTTTTTTTTTTGGGAAGTGCGCAAACTACTGTCTTCGTTATAAAGATTATAATGTGATTGTGTTTTTTATGAACATTGCTGTAGTTCAAATAATATAAATGTTATGTGTAACTTTAATTTAGCAGATTTATTAGCTTGTAAATTAAGAGACGTGCTAAACAAGTTCTGTATTGTGTTGTTATGCTTTAACGGCTTCTAATTACAAAATGCTTCGTTAGAATATTGCAAAAGTGCTCAATTTGTATTCCTACCCTGCCTGAAATTTTTAAGACTGCAATAAAAATTAAAAATAATCCCTGTGGATGTTTTTATACCAGCCGTTCTTCAGTGTGTCAGTTGTGGAGAAGCAAGTCTGCGATGAGATTGGGAGCACTACAGTGAACGGCCTAACCCATCTTTACAACTAATAAATAAGTCTCACCATTCTCCTTTAGTAAATAGTTATCGTTAGAGTTTATTAAATATTTATTTCAAATATTTCAACCGTCAGTCATACAGCTTTGAAAGGCCACAACAGATTGGCAATACATAGATTAACATACACAAAACAGCACGAAAAATGAGATTAAATATATTTTTCTTAAGGAATAATAAATCATAACTTTATAACAGTTTGATGCAATAGTTATACAGTGTCCTTGTTTTTCAACAAACTTTTTTAAACTATATGTACAAAATGGGAATTATAAAGGTTAAGTACTCAGTAATGAGTACGTGTGTTTTTCTGAAGTAGCACCTGAAATAAATATGATTAGAACACTTAACACTAGACTGAAAAATTAAAAAAACTTTGACAAGAGAAATTAATGAAGAGAAATTAAAACATCTACGGCTTCAATAAAAGACTACAATTTATTGAATAAAAAAATTAATTATAAAAGGTTATCACAAAGATATTAAACAGACAAAGAATCTACTAGAAAAGTTATTGAAATCTAAGAAAGCTGTTTCAAATGTTTTTAAATTCTGACAATTATCAATTAACAGTTTTTTGAGCCAAACTGAACATTATAAAATTTCCAAAATTATAATTTATGACTTATTTAAAGAAGTTACAAATGAAAATTTAAAGATCATAATTACAAAATAATTCAAGAACGCATACTACATTTATTTTTCATTTACAAACTACGTTTATCTATCACGGTGTGTGTGGGTGTTCAGATTGAGACTCTGTAACAAGTACAATTTTTATTTCTTGTAATATTAGTTAACGTATTTTAACTAGGATATTATTATTATTATTATTATTATTATTATTATTATTATTATTGTTATTATTATTATTATTAATATTATTATTGACTTTGTATTTACCAAATAATCATCGTAATTTGGTTTCTTTATCAATATTGCCTGCAGCAATGTTATTGTTACTATTAAGATCAGATCATTTTGCAGATCACTCATCCAATTTTACTCATACTTAACTTTTATTTTAAAAGAGTAATTATTTTATTGAATTCATTCCAGTTTGGTTTGCTATTTACTCTATGGTTTTCTGTGATGTAGTTTTAGTTCTGCACTAATTTTTTTCTTTTGTTTCATTTCTCTGAGCTCAGTTGTTGACAGAAAGAATAAGAAATGGTGGCATGTTTTGAATAGACAGGTATTGTTGTACAATTTAATCTTTTTTCAAGATTGCTAAACTTCAATGTCTCTATGAAGCAATATTAAAGATAAGTAAAACTCTTAACTATCTTACTGAAGACATGTTGATATGCGGCCTGTGATATATTTCGACGTGAATGTGTTGTTGTGACAACGTGTTACTACACACTAATATCTGTAACAATAACCTGCCTGAAATAACCTCAAAATTCAATACGTGTCTCACTAAGGGTTTGTAGTGTTATGCTATGTGTTCCAGACTTACTGTATGTCTATGCAGCATCCACAATGTGAATATTTGCCCGTGACCTTTCGCCCTTGAGCATTGTGTTTGCTAAAGTATGTCTCGGATATTCAAAATACCACAGAATATTTGATCTTGCTAAACTTTAGTATGCTAATTGATTTAGGAGTTAGTATAAAATGAAATATTTGACTGATCCAGGGATGGCGACAAATAAATAATAATGAAATTATATGGATAATAGATTTATTAACTACCATGAAAAAAACACGTCTAAAATTAGAACTGAATTACTTAACTTGATTGAGTTTTTAGGCAACAAAATTAAAATGAGAATACTAATGAAATATAGAAACAAGTATTGAACATGAAAATTGATGGATCTGGAAATAATAAATAAATAATAATAATAATAATAATAATAATAATAATAATAATAATATCGATCCTGGAAATAGATTAACTACAATTAGTAAGTCTTACAATATAAATACAGAAAATCAAATGTATTTTATTTTGCACACCAGCATATTTTAGTATTACTAAACATAGTTTGCGCGGTATTATAATCTTCTGTAGGTAATTCAAAGTCTCTTGAAAATATTATCTCTAAGGACATTACGTTTACACGAGAAATCATAGCTACTGTTCATTAACATCATTTAAATCTGAAGTCGGAAACATGGAGGTGTGCGAGATAATGTTGGACTGGACGGTACCGGAATAACTTCTTCGTAGTTGAAGTAGGCTCCGCTGCGACGACGTCCAGAAGGCCCGGAATACCACCAGGATCATCGTCTCTCTACTACTGTAGAGATGATTAAAGACAACAGCCCTCTGCAAAATTTCGCAAACACAACATTAGAAAGTGGAAAATAATTATTTCAATAAAATAATTTTGCATACTTTTGTAAAACTGATTAAAATGTATAAATTAATTTCTCCTTTGAAAGTATTGTATTGAGCCTGGACGAGTTGCATTCTCAAGTAAAAATGGCAGTAAGATATTTCTGTAAGGTTATGATTGCGCAATCGGAACTCGTGTGTAATATTTATGGTGAATATTGGTTAAATTTGAGGCCTACCTCCATGCGCCAATCAAGGTTTTTAATATCCAACATGTTCCCTATTTATGCCAACCAAGACAGTGATGTTTTCAACCTGCACACTATTTGAAATTATGGTTGATAGTGTAGGCCTAGACACTTTTTATCATCTCAATCAACAACTTTTAAGTTTCTATCTACCGCCACATTTTTTTTGAAAATACATTCATGTTAAAGTCATAATTGACCATGTGTGTAAATGCCAAACTTCTAAACAGTTGTTACTAATTCAGTAATGAAAAGAGAAAATAAAAATTGTGGTCCTGTTTTACATCATTTATGACGTACACAGTTGTGTATGCGTACCTATGACCACAGAAATATAGGTTTCAGACATGATCACCATGCAAGCCGTGATACGGAATTCCACTGCCACAAATACTATAGAATTGTGTATGGCCGCTGAAACTGTGCAAGATATTAGGCTATCATAGGAAATATTTGGCTGCTCGCTCAATTCAGTGCTTCTTCCCTCCTCCCCCTTCAAAAAGCACTCTCTCTCTTCCTTTCCTCTCCCCAATCACATGTTAGGACACCTTCATGGGCAATCACTGAACTAGCGAGTATCTTTCTGAAGTAGATTCATTTCTGCAAGACTTTTGTTTAAGCGAAACTGGTAGAGCTAGTACACTAAAATTTATTAACTAGATTTGTGCAGAAATCCCTGTAATAAACCACGTGCATCTACACAGGTGGATCTAGAATTTTCTCGAGGGAGTGGCATGGGTATGGGAAATTTCCGCACTGCATCATTTAAGTTTAAAAGTGGACAGACAATCCAGACACACATACACATGGGTGTTCAGCCATAGTGCCCCCTTCCCTCACAAGTTCTATATCCACCACTGAGCAGATGTCACTCCAACAACTTATAAGTTTATCTCACTTTTGCTGTTCACGCTTGACTTATTTGACACATCCTGGAGTACGCTTAGCCAGTCATACAGAAGCAATTAAATGTTTGTCCAAACATGTGGAATCGCTGTGTTAGCAAGCAAGCCTTGAGTACGCGGATATTCTTTGAGACTGGTATGTAGGTCAGGGAACCTGCAAATTTTTCCTCTGTCTAATTATTAGTTGCTCTTGTAAGTCTATCTGATTTTCAAATTACAAGGAACACTTTTATTCCTTATTTTATTTTATTTGCTGTCCTTGGCTGAACTGCTAAAAGCTACAATACAAATAGTTTACAACAAAAACATGTGTACACACAATAAAAAAAACATGCCCTTAATGCTGATGTCATATATACATTTTCAAATAAGTCTTTTTGTTAAAGGAACACAAACATCTAATTAACATTCAGTTACAGAATAAATGACACAGGTTTTACAATAAAAAACTAACAAAGTGGCCATGTTTTTTCACTTTTATTTATTTAATTTATTTATTTAACAAATTATGTAATTGTAACATCAGCAAAGTGCTTTATAGCTACAACCGGAACATTTACTACCTGGACAAGACAAACGTGAACAAGACAGACATAACAAGACACAGACACAGAATACCTCAGTACATCTGCATAGATACAATGTACAATACATAAATAAATTACAAACAGCCTACCTATAAAGGTAGTTGTACAAAAGGTAACAGCTGCCCCCGCCCGTGTGAACTAGGCACGGATATCCTGCTATCCTAGTCGACCTTAGGGAGGGGAAGCTGCCTTAGAAATACTGTAAACAATTTTACAAACACAAAGATTGCGTATGTTGTAATGCAAAGTCAAATTTGGTGTGCAGTATGTTACAGTTACAAACTAGTCTGAAAAGTAGGCCATTGTCACTTTTTGAGTATTTACATAAGCCTTTTGGCCTGGCACCATTATGAGGGACTTTTACGCCAATATAATGCAGAATATTAGGTCAGGAAATGTGGTTAGTTAAAATGTTGTGTATGAACAGGCCATCTATAAGTAATATTCTTTGGGAGAGTTGGATGGGGGTGAAATCTGTGTGAAATTTCAGTTTTATGTAGGAGATGTATTTTTTATAAATTATTTCCAATTTATGACTGTCTGATAAAGATAAGGAATTCCAAATGACAGACCCATAATATAATTTAAAACGGATGAGTGAATAATATAAGCAGATGGTAGACTCAGGGTTAGTTGCATAGTAAATAATGTGCTTAAGACCCCATTCCAGACCTGACCACATTCCTTTGCAGGGTCATAAGAGTATACATGTTAAGGGATGGCTCTTAGTTCCTTTTTGCACCGAATCTTGAAATAAGGAAAAACTCGTGGCGCGAGGCCTAAGTGGTTTGTGGCTGAGGGGACAATCAGGTAGCCGTAAATGTTTGGAGGGGGGTGCGGCGGAGGTATCCAATTGCCAGCGGAAGAGAGCTCGCCTAGCAAATGTATAGGAATATTTATGCTATAGACATTTAAAATTGGTTGAATCAAATCGATCAAGGGATAATTAGTTGCATAATTTTTAATATTTATAAATTCGTTTCCGAACTATAAGTGAAGTATTTTTGTCAGATATCCAATTACAATCCTTCTAAACTTGTAGACCTTTTCGGCGAGAATGAGATTCCTTACACACGCGCGCACAAACAAAATAAACTTTTAATTGCGTCTATTATTGAAACCGAAGGCCTTCTTATTGACATAGCTTCTTAACAATCATAATTTTTTTTAACTGCCTAATCTGAACAGCGCCAAACTCACGCTTCTTAGTCGCTTGAAGTGACGTAAGCAGTGAGCACGAGCACAGGAATTCCGTCCTTAAATTCTAATGTAGGCGTGTCTTTTTGTAATATACTCTAAAAAATTTAGTCTTATAACTAAATATCTACGCTGCGTTTTTTTCTTACGAATATGCCTCTTTACCCAAATGAACACACCTTTATTTGTGAGTCTCAGAACAATTGAACCTCTGTACTCTTTCAATAAATTTTAAGATACACCCATTCTTACACAAGTTAATATACACGTGAGGTTACCTTTAATATTCTACGTAGTGTTGAACAATTAAGTTATTTTATTTCTGAATAAATTGTGATACAAAACTTTTTAAGTAAGTTATTATTTATTACTAAGTAATTACAAGTAAAATTTACAGGATTAAAATGTACTTCATTGAATTTGAAACGAATGAGTACTTGTCAAACTTATCTGTCTACGGATAAAAAAATACAGTTTTGTACAATGTAAATATTTCTACATTTTACGATTGGTGGTACAGGTAAAAATGCGTCTTGTGT
>PNEQ01071091.1:0-31874 GCA_003012365.1 Medauroidea extradentata
GTGCGGAGGGTGTTTTGGTGTTCAGGGTACTGGTCAGCTTGGAAAATTTATCTTTTTGCCTTTCTTTGCACTTGAATGATTTTTTCTGGACAAGGTTTGTGATGGACTGGTATATGCAATTAAAATCTTTTGTACTAATTATGGACTGTAGTTCAAGCTGTATTGCCGATATTTCATTGTTCAGTTGTGACTTTTGACAGTGGTAGGCAGAAATTCTTTCGCTCAGCAACTTTTGGCTGGCTTTCAGGGCTATTTTTTGAGCCTGTTTGCTGTTCACGGGAGATTTGACAGTTAGACCCTTAGGAATTACACCTTCACTGCGGCATTTGCAGAGAAAAGTCAAATTGTTGGAACATCGTGATAAATCAACCATTTTCTTTTCCAGCTTCTTCAGAGAAATATGCATACCGGGTCCATACCGGGCATTGATATGATCTTTGAAAGAACTGTGCAATGGGAGTGCATGTGCCATGTTGTACAAAATACAGCTTTACATACGTATACTCTATTTTTGTTGTTAATAGCAGTCTATTAGGTCTCTTCTTGAAGCTTAAATCATGCAGTCTGCCTTGATTTATCAGACGGCACTCAAGTTAAGATTTTATTTGGAGTAAATTGCATTTCTTTGCTGCGCAAACGAACTACTATCCACATTTATACTCTTCGGAGTTCAAGCCATACTCAATTTTACCGCATAAACTACTTTATTTGAAATAATTTTACGACTTGAACGTAAGTTTCTGTCGTTTGGATGTTACGTACGTTTAAATGTACAGTATCGTGACGTCACAAGGACATCAATACGGCGCTTCACGTTTTTCCGCGCAAAGCAGACTGCTCATTTTATTTAAGTTTTTCTCGAGTTATACAGACGCAAATAAAGAAAGTATGGCACCGTTGTTCATTAAGTTAAACGCACTTTTAAATAAAAATATATTTAAAAAATAGGACTTTTCCCTATTCAGCTGTACTATTGAATATTTATCGTAAGCCAGAGGCGCTCTTTAGAGCGGACCACGAAACTACCAGTTAATTATTAGAGATACGCAAATTTTGCATTATTATTTGAGAGAGCAGTCTGGACTCTCAGTTACTGTGAGTGTTTCTTACTTCTGCAATTTGCCAGCAATACGTGTGGCGCGTCTGAAGGACTTTTTGAACCACTGTAAACTGTAAAATGCCTACTATCCTGTAATGCGGGAACATAAAGATACGAAGATCAGGAGCCAGTGACGTCATAGAGTGTGTTCCAGTGAGTGTAGGAAGGTGGATTCTAGCCTATCGCAAATCAGTAACGCCAAATTAACATGTTCATACCAATGATTAATTGGCAGGGACTTTAAATATTCACGTTTTCTTCTACGCACACGCTAGGATTCCATTAACTATAAGTTCGTGTCACTCTCGCAATTGGCCTTTGACTTATTTGACATCCGCTGAAAGTCTCTGATCCAATAATAAATACATACATATATTTGCCCCATACTACTGTATCAGCGAGCAACTGATGAACTCATGTTGTCTGCTTGAGTATACAGATATTCTTGGAGGCTAACCTACAGGTCAGTGAACACGACAATTTGTCTGGTCGCTATTAAGGTTCCTATCTACCTGCGCAGCGTGTTGCGATTAATCATTTTTTGAGGAAACGACTCAACGCGCATTACACGTGTATGTCTACGAATAGAACGTACACTTCAAAAAACGTTTCTATAATTTTAAACATTTGTATAGCTTATTAGAAATACGATTTTAGGCCCCTCAAAATGGCTAAAAACTGCCTTTTCAGACTGCCGTATCTAGAAACATATCGGCCAGATTTGAAAAACGCCATGATAAAAGTATGCGTTAGACTTTAAACGATAGTTGCCAAAAATAAAATGGCATTGTCACCGCTTAAAGTCCCATAGGAAAATGATTAATATTAAAGGTCTGCACGCCAGTTGCGTGGCAGGCGCGTTGAGACGATACTGCGGTACATACGCCGGCTGACGACGCCCTTACCGCGCTATCGATTTTGTGCCTCTCATACATCAACACAGCCTCCGTCGTGATCTCAGGCGAAACGAATTTTGAATTTGTTTCAGCATCTTATGTGCACTTTGCAGCTCTACTTCATGGTTGGTTACTGGATGTTTTTAACTATCAGTAACTCGGGGTTCAACCCACTAATCACAGACGTATAGTACCGCAGTAACCTTGTTACGGTTGGCTCAGTCAAATGAGCGACACCTCTACGTTAATATATAATAATGTACAGAGACAGGAAATTTGGCGAAATGATTTTTGCATCACTTTGTTTCAGCACCTGCATCTCGGCTTTGTGGTCAGTGATTGGATGCCGTAACACCCAGCGTCTGGAGGCTAAACCCGTATATCACAGACGTCAAGTGTCGCAGTTATCCGTGTACTGATTGGCAAAGTCAAATGAATACCAACTCTTCACAAAACCACAATGCAAATAGCCATGATGTTGAGCTGCAGGTTCGCACATATGGCACTGAAACAAAATAGGGCGAAAATCTTTTCACCAAAAATTCCTGTCCCTACTAATATACATTCTGTCAATAACTGTGAAACAGAGAAGCATGTGTGTACGTTAGACACTGAAACAATTTGTTGCGAATGTCTTTCCACAAAAAATCACTGGCTAATGATTAAGGGTTATGGAAAGGTATGATGTCGAGCGTACTACTGGAATACACAATCGTCAATAAAATCTGAACTACTTATCAAAATTCGATGAGAATTTTTGCCGAGTAGATACTTTATCAGCGGACGTTTATTTATATAGCACTGTGCGGTAGTGTAATTTACTTTCGAGTAAAACATTAAAAAATTGTTTTTAGAAAAATAAGGGCTTTACACCGCAAAATCAACAAAAATAGATAACTGTAATATTCATAATTTGAATTATGATAGTATCTAGGTCTTTACAATAGAGTGTAAAAAATACTGGCGTTTCCATTTGAAAATATATTGATAACATCAGTAAACCTCTCGCGTAGAGATTTTCGGATACTAAAATTATTTTAAAACGTATACGCGAGTATTTTTGAAATTTGATTATAGAGGCCTAGACATCATCATATTACAAATTATAAAAATTACAGTTTTACTTTTTTTGTAGATTTTGTGGTTTCAAGATCTTATTTTTCTAAAAAGAGTTTTAAATCTTTACTCGAAAGTAAAGCATAATGCTATATAAAGAAACGTCTGCTGATAAAATATATACTCTGTCAAAATTTTTATTGACTTTTGATAAGCAGTTCAGAATTTATTGACAATTGAGTATTCTATCCGCTCGACATCGTACCTTTCCATACCCCTTAATGTCATAAGAACGTATGATAGGTAGGATATTTAATCTGTTGGCAAGAAACAACGCGAATGTTGCAGGTTTCCGCTGATAGTACGAGCCTTCCTTCAGGCGGTGGCAGGGTGACCTTAGCCAGTGCTCGTGAGGTCCCGAGTTCGCCGACCACGCAGGGGCGTCCTCTGGTCTGGAGTAGCGCGCGGCAGCGAACCGCGCAAACCCGGAAGGCGGGGGCGGCCAATTACATGAGTAATGGTCGAGCGCCCTGTTTAACTGTACCGACGCGACTGGTTCCGAGTGGCTCGTCCAGGGTGCCTTCTGCAGCTCCCTTACCCCGCGACCCGCCCACCAATGCCGTACTACAATACCCTACCACCTTCCTCTCCTCTCCCTTGACGACCCACAACCCACTCCGGCATAGCTTCAACCAGAGCGAGGTAGTGACGGGTCAATTTATGACGCCCGGTATACGGGGCGCCGTGCCGTGTTTCGTTATATCGCTACACCGCGTCCGTGCAAACTCAAGCCACGGTCAAATGAATCTCAACTATAATGCCTCGTATATCTTACCGATAAAGAAGGGGGAGGAGGTAGAAGATACTTTCTGGGTTCAACTGGTGACAAACAAGGTTTCAAATATATGACACCTTATGCAGGGATTGAAAGCCAGATAATTAGTTGATTAAAAGTCATGGTGGGTGGTTTTAAAATAATTACGATAGTGATTTTTTTGAATATTGCTCTATGGTGTTTTGCAGGAATATATCAGATTTTTTGGTACCAGTAAAAGCCTTTTATTTTACTTATTTTTGGTGGCAATACAAGCATTTTTTTTTTCGCAACACACGCCATTTATTTATTTATTTATTGAAATTATCACACATTAATTACTATAATATCGTTGTTGAATGAGCCAAAAGCATCAGAATTGTTTTAATGGCGAACTCTGTATTATTTTACTAAATAGAATATTTTTATACGTTGTTCGGCTAAGCACAGCACCAAGTTTATAAAAGTATTCTGATAAAAGTAATTTCAGTTCTTTGGATCAGTGTGAACAACCAACAGTAAATATGCCTTTTTGGAGTATATCTGTATAAGCATTTTTTCATCATAGGTTGCCAAACACTTCAATTGTGCCTGACAATGCCATCGTCCATTGGAATTCTCGGGAATCTCCAGTTTATCCTCCCTCCCACATTTTTGTCATTCTTACGCTTCTCCATGTTCGCATTGTTTATCCTCATCGGGTCTCAAGACTCTCACAACAAAAACAAGAAATACTATTACGTTACGTAAAGCAAATTACGCTGACGTGTAAAAGAAAATTCCGCACATATTTTATATTTAAAATGTATGATAAAATTCATAACCAATAAAATTAAGAAAATTTGGATGCATTTGAAATTTTTTACTGTTTCCATCTACAATACGTAAAACCCATATACTATAGACCAGGCCAATAGTTGTTGGTTGCCTGGTAGCTGCCTTACGTATGAATCGGTTAGGGCTGTCGAGGTTCACAAACAAGCGGATCGGAGAAGCAGGTACGTGACGAAATTGGACTTCAACCACGATTCCAAATAACCCCATAGTTTGGGCTAGAAAAAATTCGCGAGTTCAATGACCTGCATGCTAGAATCCAATGTCCTATGCATACTCAAGCCCCGTATATTCGTTCATTGTCTGTTGTCTGAATGAGTAGCAGGTAATGGACAAATGGTAGGGCTTCGATATACCCAGGATAATGGATTATAGCATGTTGGTCGTTGGACTCGCGAAATATTCCTAGCCCTACCCATAGTTTACGTTTGTGACACCAAGCAACATTACCTTGGGTTTTGTCTCACCAAAACGGTGAACGTAAGTTGTGTCGGGAGCCCTCATTTGACTACGAGTTCGGCAGGGCACGTCAGTCGAAGAACAGAAAGTTGTATTAGTTGATATACGATATTCTGGTGTGTAATTGTATTGACTTGTTTAAAGTAGAGTCCCGGAAATTTTATGGGTTCAACGACCAGTCGGCTGGACTCCACAAACCTGTGTACACGTCTTCAGCTACTTGTTCGTTGGCTGCAGCTCCAGTGAGTGGCCAGTTGTAGCCTGCAACATGTGACAAGGTAGCGCGGAGTTAGTTGACTGTTTACATGCAGGTCTACTGTTGGTTCACAATCCTCAAGGAAGAGTTTCATTGAACGCGAACGAATCGCGAAAGCAATTCTAGTGTACAGGTATTTGAAATCTAACTTCTTCTCAAATGAATTCACGGAATTTCCGGGACTCTAACTGTGTACATGTTCATCTACAGTCGTATTAAATTATCAAAAATAAACTTGTAACGTTTGCTATACAAGTCATGTACTCTTAAGTATGCCAGCTGTCGTCTGCAATGTTTACATAAGTTACTTGTAATGACAAACTCACAGTCTTGGCAGGGACGCGGCCTGGGGGCCGTGAGTTGGAGCCGTTTCGTGCTATCACTAAAAACAGCGGTTACAAAATTTCGCACTCGTTTTTGTCAATTTTACTGTACAGTACTGTAATTTTACGTTTTATACAAAATAAAACGGATTTTCTAAACAAATTGGAAACAAAGTCAGTCTGTAAATGTTGAAACGTTTAGCTCTGTGTGTATACCAATTTGAAAGTTATCTAACTTCAACATATTTTTTAAACTTTCGTCTTAAACACTTTTACAATTGCTTCTACAGTATGGGAAACAATTTCACCATATTTTCTGGTAAGTGTTTCAAGGACACAAGATGTGATGTGAGTCCAAACACACTATTCAATAACTACCACTGGGTAACGAGCAGAGTATATTCGAGAGTCGGCTGCTTCGATTAGTTAGGAAAAAGGAAAAAAAAAAAAAAAAAAAAAAAAAATTGGAATTTTTTTTCTGTAACCCAGGGCATTGTTAGGATCGCTTGGAAGTAGTTTATCAACATCATAAAATAAACAATTACGACCACCGTGTTTGTATAATCGGGCATCAACAATGTATTTATTTAGACGCTAAACCAGCATTTTCCTGGTACGAAGACAGTTTCGCATGAAAAATACATTTACTACATTCCGCAGACATACAACCGCTAATCTTTCAAACATATGAGTTTGTTATACACTAGTGTACCTTTTAAAGAGTGGTGGCACTTAGGCTATATAACGGAATTTAAACGTTGTGAAAATGGTTTTAATTTACAGACGGATAAAACCACGCATGTTAAATATATGGCTAACGTGTTTGCCACACTGCTGCATGGGTATAACGTCTGATTGCACAAAAGCGAAACTGCTAAGTTAATATCTGCAGTCATAATGCACAGTCGAAACAAATCCGTGACGTTACGCAGCATGGATTGTATATATATATATATATATATATATATATATATATATATATATATATATTAAATTTTTATATTACATAATTACATATAATATCACCTACTTTAGTTAGAAATATAATACGTAGTACACATACACACTATTCTGTCTTAGAGTGAGTAAGTGAGAGGTTTTTGGTCAGCGCTTAACAACTAGGTCTTTAGTGCTCGTGAGGGGTGACATAAGGTGAGTATGGAGCAGCGCCGGAATGGAAACGCGGGAGTAAAATGGAAATCCCCGAGAAAACCCGCCGACCAACGGCATCGTCCGGCACGATTCCCACATGCAATCCATCTGAAAAGAGTCTTCTTTTCTTACCGTTATGACATAATATGTAGCATGCCGGTTTTATAAGGTCCCGTTAAAAGAAGCCTGAGGTCATCCACAGTTGTAAATTTATGTTATATGTAGTGATATAGAAAAGATTAGAAGTGTTGATAAAGAAATGCGCGAGAATTTAAAACACGATAATTTTTTGTGGCTAATCAATGTATCATAAACTAGCTTATTTAGGTGTTTACCCACAACAGTCACATGATTTCTTTTATCCGTCTTATCATTATTTCGAGAGAAAAAAAATCAATTACAGATTTAAATAAGACTACGCCATGATACTCTTTGCTAGATATTTTATTGAATAATCAATTAGAAATCATTTTATGATATTTTTAACAGGTATCAGAATGGTTTTTAATTTATATCACACCCATAGACGTCAGAATTTACGACGAAACGAAAGAATAGGAGCAAGTTTGGAATATTTCATAGCTATATCATGTTATGAATTTAAAATAACTATAACAGTTTAATTCCTTTCTGGGAATCAAAATGCATTCCTGAAGTACGAATTTATAAGATTCCCTAAAAAATTACTTCATCTACAGCTAAAACCGGGATCTCAACTACCGCAGTAGTTGTCTCGTCCAGGAAAAGCTTAAAAATAATTTTTTTGTGAAAACCAATGAATAAATACTGTGGTTACACCACGCGCGGAACATTTTGATGTAAACATGCTTAATCAGCTATGTTTAAAAACGTTCAATTAAATGGAATCCAAAATTAACCTACATGGTTACACGACAAACGGGAAATTTCGAGGGTTCAACGACCTGCTATCTGGACTCTGAAGTCCTGTAAACAATCTGCCTCAAATTTGTGTTCATTATGTCCAGCTCCAACAAAATACCTGTTGATTTTCTGGCAACGTAATTAGCGTTTTCGTGCAGGTATGCTATTGGTTAGAGTCCTTAAGGATGAATTGCACAATGACTCAACCGCAAAAGTAAATCACATGTAAAAATGTTAAAAAATTAAACTCCTCAAATCAACCCGCGAAATTTCCGAGTCTTACTAGGGCAAGGAATATTCCGTGATTTCAACGAGCTGCATGTTATAATCTCTTGTCCTGTGTATTCTCAAGCCCCGACCATTTCTGCTGCTCACTGCAACAGCAGACGATGAACATGTGGACGGGGCTTGTGTATGTATAGCCTATGATAGTGGATTCTAGCAAGCACGTAACTAAACTTGCGAATTTTTTATTTCCCCTGCTTACTGCAATCATCGTTTGTTGACGTTTGGGAGGCCGATCGTAGCAATGCATAAAAAAATTATTCGCTGTCACTAGTTAAGCTTGAACAGTAAATGATAACGATCGGGATACCTTCAAAATCCGTGTACTGTAGTTAGAGATGACGGTATATCGCGAAAAAGTTTTGTGCCAACATACCCTTGAAAACTCTGTAGTTAATTGCAGCATACATGATTGGGTGATGTACGTCTGACACAACGTAGCTGTCTGCAGACAATTAACAGGCATCACATATTACAATAGCGGGATTCTTATTGGCTAACTGAAGTAGGTCAGGGGCGTGTAATTTCAGGTTTTTCTTGGGGGGGGGGGGGGGCAAGAAATTTTTTTCGGCGACAGTGACCTTGTTGTATCTTTTTTATTAATTAAGCTTGTATAAATTAGAAACTTTAATAACAAAACTTCAGTTTTATGTTCTTAAGTTAACATTATTTAAATAACAAAATACAAAAAATATATTTTATACACTTACAATTCTAAATCCGGGGAGGGGGGAATTTGCCCCCCCCCCCCCTCTTGAACTCCTAAATGACGCCCCTGAAATAGGTCAACAGCTCTACATACAAGCGAACGCCAGTAATCTTCTGGTAAACTGAACGTGCGTTAAAACGCAGCAAAAAGTCAAGATTTCCCGACTGTTTACTTCCGTTACTGGTGGGTCTCTATATGACTGGGTCAGTGCTAAGGCCGTCTCAAATGAAGAGTATGTACACTCTCACTCCACACTCTCACTCTCGCCCACTCTGGTTCATTCTTCAATCAAACTGAGACAGCCAACCTGGGATGCTCCCTCGAAGCACTGAAACCTCGCTTGAGAAAAGGAAAGCCGGATAAATAAATATCTTCAGAAAACACAAAGTAAATGTTTTCCAGATCCAGTTAGGTTATGGTTTGAATATGAAAGAAAACAAAAATGGTTTCCCGCAAAGGGGGCGGGAGGGTGCAGCGAGGGAGCATCGTCGTTCACTCTGGCTCTCTCTCCCTTTCGCCCACTCTCCCTCGAATTTGGGACAGCAGAGCGTACACTCTGAGACGTCAAGAGAGAGAGAGAGAGAGAGAGAGAGTGCTCTCTGGGATATTTGAGACACGGCCTAATTCTGGTGTGTCACTACTGAACGTCAGTTGATTTGTCAGTGAACATCTAGAGTATAGACAATGTCATACAATAATCGGCCAATCATACAAGATGAAGGACGTTACGCCAATTTTGAGAATACGCTGGCAGAAAAGATTCTCGTGATTTTCCACCATCTCTAGCTTGGTTAGAGACCGGAAAAATTGCGGGGTCAGTGACCTGTACGCTGGTCTCCAAGACTAAATGTTTACTGAAGAAAACAACAGTTGTTCATTAGCTGCTCGCTGACACAGTCATGCCATATAATTGAAAATACATTTATGTGCTGCTTTATTCTCGGCTCAGCGCCTTCCATTAGGTGTCAAATAAGTCAAGACCCTATTGCTAGAGTCCGGAAAAATTTGCGGTTTCACTGACCTGTAGGTTAGCTTACAAGAATATTTGTGAAATCGTGCAGACAGCAGGTGTTTATTAGATGCTCGCTGACACTGTGAAGTGCGCCTGTATTCCATTATAGTTTTATTATTGGCTCAGCTACTTCCATGAAGTGTCGAGTAAGTCAACGACCAATTGTGAACGTGATACAGACCTATAGTTGCTGGGATTCTAGCTTGCGCCTAACAGAAAACGCGAATTTTTCAGGTCTCTACCTATTGCCAATGTGACACGAACTTACAGCTGTAAGAATTATGGCAAAATAAACCGCACATTTTTAAGGTCCCTAGTTATAGTGCGAAGTGCTGTGTAACAGCTGCTTTCATGAAGTAAATTTGCGCTAAAATTGTTTTTTTTTAGAAAGATTCGTGAAAAAGCTGCAACGATACTGGAGGAACGTCTCTTATCCCGGGGATGGCGTAGTAGGACGTTGCGGGAAAGAACGTGAAATGCCGGTGTATCAGTTTTTACCCCCTGAGTGGTGGTATACCTGAAATGGGCCGGAGGGCTTTGTCGCAATCTAGCTGTGAAGACGACCACGTCTCCGCCGGTGCGGCTGGGTGTTGCCGGTGCAAGGACGAGGACAAAAGAGGACAGTGGCGGAAGCAGGGGAACAGGTCCTTCCGTTGCGGAAGGGAGGGGTCCCCGTACTGACAACGGATTCCAACCGTTCCTTGGGAACTAACCATCGAGGAGCGTGCCTCGTTGTCGCGATGACACGGGTGCTCTCATGCTCCCACGGGGCTTCTTCGCTACCCGTCATAGACGAATTTACAGTTTCCTCGTGAAAAAATGTCCCCTTCTTCATTTTCCCCGAGTATTTCCTGCGGATTACTCCATACAACCAACAAATTGTACCGCATTTTTAATGCTTTTCAACGATGATAGGTTGGCAAAAACTTAACTGTCTGCAGATTTTTTTTTTTCATTCAGTACATAATATTACTACCTAACAGCGATTTTCGGTTTCTTCTGTAGAGGTTTAGCAAACTACATGTTTTATTCCTAGCATTAAAGTCATGTCTATAACGGAGTTTGTACATTCGTCGATAGCACAATTAAATAAAAATATATTAGCATGAGTATTTTACAGAAAATACCTACACTACAGTAATATCATATTCCAGAAAGGCCATGTCATGTTTGTAGTGTACATGTGAACGAACGGAATTAGTGTTAGTTTCAAATGTTTTAAATTATAATTTAGGGACCCAGGTGCAAATATATATATATATATATATATATATATATATATATATATATATATATATATATATTCATTGCAAACTATTGTCGTGACAGTTTTAAGAAAGCTGTTGTAAACGTCAACATGTACAGAATTTATTTTTTAGTGTACATACTTTTCAGTGTAATTGATGTTTCACTGCGATTGTTAGTTCTAAAACAAATGTTTGTAGTTTTAAGAAGGGTTTGCCTCAAAAACTGGTTTAAAATAATTTTTTAAAAATATAATATTAACAAGTGATTGACAATCCCGTAAATTACTGCTAGCATATAATCAGGATATTCTTTTAACTAGAGATTTTATTCAACGCAGTTTCTAGTGCAAGTGTGCGAGGAATTGACAAAGAAAGTTCGTTCTTACGCTACGTGAAAACTGTAGCCTTGCAGTGGAGGAGCCAACGGCCCTATGGCCACTTCGTGATCGCGAACACCTGAAATGAAATCAGACCACCGATCAGCAGCTGACTTGTTTTCACAGGAGAAAACACTTTGACAGGTGTCATTATTCATTGTTTTCGCGCGAACACTTTCTCCGCAAACTAGTTTGCAAGGTTTTCTGGATCAGCGAATGAAAGAAAGCATGGGGCCAGATCTGATTCACACGTGTAATTAATTCTTTCACCGGATAACACAGACGTAGGCAGGCACAATGGACTGGCAGTTCGTGTTAGTGTCATAATGAAGGCACTAAATTGTATCCATGAACGCTGTTTTAATTTATTGTTATCGTAATGTAGTCCTTATATTTTTAGACGACTGTTACACAGAGAAATACAATAGGCGTATATATTGTTGATCAGATTCTATTAATGTTCTAAATATTTTTAACCTTTAATTATTTGTTGTATATAGACAATTTATGAATATGAAACTTGCTTGACATCCAGTTTGAGTGTGAAAATAGCTGGTCTAATATATTTTGTGCTGGCATACGAAATCAAAATGTATGCATATTGTTCGGTAGCGTCCATATTCAATACTTAAATTATTTAGATAAACTATAATATAAGCCGTATACACGTACACCAGTGAAGAATTATTAGGCCTATATAATAACCTGCGTTCAACATCTTACCCCAAATATAGTTACCAACATACTACAGGACAATGTATCCTGGAAACAACTATGTCCATAAGTTTAAAAGACTACATGAACCTTAATTAGGAGATAGTTTTACGCTTAGCAAGACAATTTCACCAATTGAAGCAGAAAAAAGCCAAATTTCTCTGTTCTCTAGCATTTTAAAGATATGTGATGACTGTAATGTTCTCCCGAAGTTCAAGAGACTCAAAAAGTATTTCACGTCCCCAGTTGTGCGGTGCACATACAATCGAGCGAGTCTCTTTTAAATCACGAGCATCATGAAAAGTACCATAGGCGACATTATGTGACTAGCAACATGACAGCAAAACAAATACTCATATAGAAACAAATTCAAGAGTTAATGCTTTAATTACGTGTACTTTTTACACTTGTTGCCGTCAACAATTTGCATCGACGAAACACAAAATATTGTTTTCGTAATGACCAATGCGGCATACAAAAATTAAGATGTGACAATTTAATTTCAATATTCTGAAGTTTAGCCTACTGTAAATTTTTGACGAAAGATTTTGATCCGCTGCCTAACAGTTCTGGTACATTAAATGACTCAAGATCTGTTTGTTCAATTTGCTTCAGTGGTAGACTTTTATTGCTTTACGCGTGCTTATAAAACAACAAATACTAAATAATAATTGTTTGTGTTCAGTTTTAAAATTACTTACTTATAAAACTTTAATACTTTAAATTATTTGCAGCTGCGTAGCTTCCTTACAGATGACTTCGCGAAGGATATATAAACATTCTTTTCGTTGGAAACTATTTGTAATATACATTTAGAACTAAACTGTTAGTTAGAATACAAGTATAAGAAGAAGTTGACGAGGTTCGATTCGTATTTGTCATCTTTAAATAAACACTGCGGTGTAATACTGCGTATTCTTTAATTCAATGCCTTCCAAGTATCGACCCCTTAAGGGCGTGCGTGGGCCCAAGTTTCTCGGATTTCGTGAGAAATATTTTTTAAAACCCATACGAGAACCGATATTGTAAAATTCCTTCGTAACTTTGTTGCAAATTGGTTTTACTTCGGAATGTAGTTTTTCGAGACAAACTGTGTGAAGATTTTAGCTAGGTAATATTTCAGTTAAAAGGAAATTTCGTTATTTAACTAATTAGCTACTATTTTGCTGTCTTCTATCTCGACAAAATTAGGGCACATAGTTAAAACCAGTCATAACAAAGTTACGGAGCGATTTTACGATATCGGTTCCCGTTTATGTTTTAAAAAAATAATTATCGTCAAACATGAAGAAACTCGGTCCAATGCCCTTAAATTTCATTCTTTATTTTTATATACAGTCAAATTGTCCTAAACTTGTGTGGCGAATGAAAACAATAAAAAAAATATGAATAAGAACATGTAAAACATTTAATATCAATTCGCTTTAAATAACACCGTAAGGTAATTTAAGTATGATGTTTTTATAAAAAAAATTTGAGACCCCCGTAATTGTTTACACAGTCTCCCAATGGCAAACTACCCGTTAAGCAACACATAGCAGCTCACGATGAATTCAGCACTTTTATAACCATAGTTATTTGTTTTATATCGGTTTATTTATAGTTTCCTGCCACGTTTTAATGTCAACAAAGCATGCTAAGTAACACTCATAGTTTAGATATTATATTGTACGGCAAAGTTACCGACTAAGGTCACACTAATACTTAAAATGATTATTCTAGATAATGTGGTTATCAAAAGTGCTCACTTATATCGCGAACCACCCATAGTTAGGGCCATGAACATTTCGCGGAAATAATTTAGCCGCAGTTTGTTTCAGTGTCTTATCTGCACATCTACAGTTCTGATTCACAGTCAGTGATTGGATGTTTTAGCTATCACGTGTCTTGGTGTTCTACCTGCAAATAACATACGTGTAATGTCGCAGTAACCATGTTGTGGTTGGCTCAGTCAAATGAGAGACGTCACTTCGCAAACACAAACTGCTAATGACCATGAAGCAAAGTTGATGATGTGTACGTGAAACAAACTGGGGCAAAATTCTTTTCACGGAATGTCCATGGCCCTATCTATAGTTGCTGCACAACTCCAATTTTATACATGAGTTTTGATGTTTGATGGCTCATTTTAATTGAAAAATGCTTTCAGTATACTAAAAATAACCTTAATAACAGTACATACACAATATATATATATATATATATATATATATATATATATATATATATATATATATATACATACACACACACACACATACATTTAAATCTTTGGCTACCGTAGACAAACTACATCGTCACAAACCAAAGACTAGATGACACAACAATGAAGACACAAGCAAGTTTCTCTTAGGCGACCTAGTCGCGACGTTTTGGGAGCGAGAAAAATGAGTTTAAAGATTACTGGAAGACTTGAAATGACTGTACATGCGTGTAGAATTCTTTGAATGTTATTCGCAAGCAGACATAACTCAAACATATTTGACAATTTTGAATAAACGTGTATCAGCCAAAGCTCTGCACACATTATTATTATTATTATTATTATTAAAAAAAATATATATGAAAATTAAATTTCCAGGGTTTTGGCGCCAAGTTCAGTACATTCTTTCTTTGGCTATCGACACTTACCGTATCATATCGCACGGATGCGCATCTTATTTCCGTTCTATTGGACTACAACAAGCGCGATCGGAACCTGGAAGCGTGCGGGTTGTAAGGATCAGCACAAGCGCAAGACACTCAACATGCAGCTATCTTCCGCTCGAAAACTTCTGATGGAGTCATAAGAGTGATCTTGAAGCGCGCGTCAAATTCCACTTCGCCACAACAAGCCAATCACTGTAATAGCGTGCAAGATTCTCACCAATCTAGTTTTACTATACGGGACTTTAAGCAGTGACCATATAATGTTATTGATGAAAATTCTGTGTCTAAGTTTCACATACATCTGTTTGGTACATTACATTTCGAAGTACGGTAGTCTGAAAAGGCTGTTCCTTTAGTTATAGTGAAGGGCTTAGAACCAATTTCTTAAATGAGAGTAGTGTCTTAAGGACGCTGTCTACCGCAATTTTCATCGCCATTATTTTTATTATTTTTTGTACCAGATAGTTTTTCTTATTTTAGACATAAATGTTACTAAATTTGACACTAATGACATTTTTTTATCTCTCATAGTTTTCGCGTAATGGCTTATTAAAATCATATTTTGCATGTTTCCGTTTTAACGACTACTGTATACTAAAACCTACTGATATACCAAACTAAAAAAAAATCACAGTAGATAAAGACACTGCGGGCTACAGTGTCATGCTCATAAAAATGAATAATAATGTATTAAAAAATACTAAAACTAAAAATAAAAATTTTAAAAATTCAATAATTTTTTTTTAAAATACAAATAATTTTTATTCTTTATTTTTATGAGCATGACATTGTAGCCTGCAATGTCTTTATCCACTGTGATTTTTTTGAGTTTGGTGTATCAGTTGGTTTTAGTGTAGTCCTTAAAACGGAAACATGCAAAATATGACTTTCACAAGCCATTACGCGAAAACTATGAGAGATAAATAAATGTTATAAGAGCCAAATCTAGTCACATTTTGTGTCTAAAATAAGAAAAAAATATCTGGTACAGTTAAAAAGTAAAAAAATGGGGATGAAAATTGTGGTAAACCGCGCCCTTTACATTAATATACCGTCGTTGTTCCAAGTGTGTGCTTTTCTTTTTATACATTGAATATGTGGAATATTTTCGTAAAAAAAAACTATTTACAAACATATTGTAACGCATTTGAAGCGCGTGGTAGATGTGGGAATTAAAATGGTGAACGCGACATGTTAGCACAAACCATACCAATACATTAAAGAGTGCGAATAAGTAGAGTTATACGAGCTGCCTATACGTAGTACTGAGCATAAAGGCTAAGTTACAGGCTAAATTGGAGACCAAAATGTTATTGGCAAAATATTGTACTATGACACTTTATAGGAACAAAGTGGCAACATAGCATTGTAGTTAGTCCCCTCTTGCACTCCACAAATATCTCATCTTACAACTAATGTTCTGACCTGCATATTGTGTGTGCAGGTTCAAATCCCGAGCGGTCTTTACAAGGGGCGTCATTTGGGAGTTCAGGGGGAGGGGGGCAAATGCCCCCCCCCTGGATTTAGAATTTTAAGTGTATAAAATATTTTTTTTTGTATTTTGTTATTTAAATAATGCTAACTTAAGCAAATAAAATTGAAGTTTTATTATTATGGTTTCTAATTTATACACGCTTAATTAATAAAAAAGATGCAACAAGGTCACTGTCGCCAAAAAATTCTTGCCCCTCCTCCAAGAAAAACCTGAAATGACGCCCATGGTCTTTACACGATTCTACGTTTTTTGAGTAACATTCATGCAATATTACCTGGGAGTGAAGTTCAAAATTGGCGACTTTATTCGTGCAGAGTACAAGTGCTACATTGTGCACGTAAAATGTCATCGTATAACAGTTTATTAGTAACATTGTCGTCTCCAGTTTAGCCCAAGATTCGCGTGATGTGCTCATTATGCGTATGTTTCAGGACATTGTGTATATACCAGGAACCGATAACCACTATGCTTGGCAGTCGCGGAACTTGAAGGAGAATCTCCACAGCGACGTAAGGCGATATTCACAGCCGCATCTCCCAGAGAAGTGACAGTGAGTGGAGCAGAGAGGGTTGCATAGACGCAGCTCAAGTTCTGTTGTTTGCCAACCGCGGGGGGTCATTATACAGCCACTATTGGTCTCCCGGGTGTGAAAAAAAAAATAAAGAGCAGAAAGTGTAAGGGCCTATCTCGGCGGGCGCATCGCGTGGGCGAGGTTTAAGGTTAGGTTTTACCTAGGATTTATTGCAACTCGTCTGGTTTGTCGGCCTGTCGCCACACACGCGCGCTCCGTCTCACTCTCTCCCACTCTGTTTCCCTCTCTCTCTTTGTAGCCTCCTACTAACCTCAGAATATTAACAAGACTCCATTCGTCATTTCCCGTTTCTCTCTCTTCCACGCACACACACACACACACACGCGCGCAGGCAGCAGCTCCCAGCAATGATAATAACAATAAATAACCTCCACCCCCGTCCCCTTCTTTAATATTTCAACACTTTTCTCCTCTTCATCCCACGAAGACTGCCCTTTGCAAAGTGCGGACGATGAATATGAGAGAGGTGGGGGACTTTGTGGTAATGGCAAGATTTATTCAGGGTCGCAACTGTACACCGTAAACCAAATGATACGATACATGATGAGTAAACGGGATGGGAGTGTGGTGGAGTTTATTTTCATAAACTAACCATCCATATGGACGAAGAGAAGACAAATACGCATAGGCTGTGTGCGAATTCAAGTACGTACTTTCGTAGATGTATCCTTGTATACTTTACTTGTCATTTCCTCAGTATTTAACGATTTCTGACATCTTCTTTTCTGTTGAAAAATTACATTGGTATCTACGGCTAGTATCGAGTTAGCAGTTGAATGAAAACAAAAATTTTCGCGCCAAAATTGGAATATTGCTTGGCACATGAAGTAAAATTTTGGCAAAGGTAATCCTTAGAGGCTAATCAAAGGCACAATACAGAAATAAACAACTACAGTCTAACGTACAAAGAAATCTGGGATTGGATATGCTTACAAACACTGTAGCAATCCAAAATTACAATGCAAGTACATAACCTCCAAACCGAATTTAAACTTTTCAAAACGGCAACCACACCAGAGCTACGAGGACGCGAGAAGGACACAAAAGTACACACATTCGTTTCCTTGTGCATCCTTCAGCAGTTGCATACTTTACTTCCAATTCGGACGGTCCTTATGATGTCATTTCCGGGGAAAATAAAGCTGAAGTGAGTACTTCTGGCGAATTCTTAGTCTGACATTCATAAACATTCTAATAACAATCTCGCAAACTATTTGCGGGTAAGTGACGGATACGAGTCCGCGCTCTCGTAAATAACTCTAGGGATAATCTGCGTAGTCATGAACAAATTTTGCTTGTCTCGCTAATACGCAGCGTTTTCGAGTTCGACGAACCTGATAAAATGGCGGATATTCATGCAAATACTTCTCCAGGAGTGCGTATCAATTTTAAAACTGATACACAATCTTCATAAAAAGAAAGGTAGAAAAACAATTCCTACGACGCAATAAATATACTATAAAATTAAATTATGTGATTACAATTTAAAGTAACGTATTATTTTTTTAAGACAAAGAACAAGGTTATCAATCTACCGTCGGCAAACTCATCAGCCTCTGAGAGAAGTTTGCGATCGCAAGTTGAACAGGATGAGTCAGGACCTCGAGATGCGACGCGTAAACAACACGCAAATTGTTTAATAATATAGTTTCCTGCCAACGTGTAGAATGTGGCGTGCATCTTCCTCGCAAATATGACTATAAATATCAGTCTTAGTCCTGTATACATTCTGAAATGAATTTGTTTGCGTCAACCAGCAGTCTTGAACTGAAATTATGATCGTAATTTTTAACGTGTAGTGAACGAGCGTCGTTATTCAATTTGCTTTTTTTCCTAACATATAGCCGGATGATTGTGGTTTCGATTCCAGTAGCTTGGAATACTTGACTACGTGGGGTTTATTATTCGCACTGTGAGATGATTTTGGTGCATTTATTTACACGATCCTTGTATTGCCTAGTCAACTAATATTCTTATAGGTACTTAAGATAAATTGTTATGTTCAAATTTTATTTTGTTTTCGCCTTATTGTACCCAACTTCTCACAGAAATCCTAACGATGACAATGTCCAAATAAACATTATTAAACCATGTGTCACGTGTTCAATGCTCCTGATATGAATTAGTCTATTTACACCAAGTTCACAGAAGATCGAATTTCTTCAATAGTTATTCTTAATTTTTAAAATTCGTCAATGGCAAAAACGTATAAACTGATACGGGATGGAAGCATTAAAATGCAGTCCTTCTGTTAAAAAGTTTATACACGTGTTTATCAGTCGTCAAAATGCTCATTCCGTGAGCTCTCCAGTGATCGGTAGCAAGTTTTTTCGTTGTATTAACTTGGTAGTACGCATTTCCAAAGTGTTCAGCCCAGAACTAATTATGTTCGAATGGCATACTAATCGCGTACAGTTGCTGGATACCTGGTAGAGTAAACTTTTCTCTTGACGCTTACGCGATGAAAAAACGCTTTGGCTATATTTGTAACCAGGCATGTATTTTGTTTGACCTCCTCCTCCCCTATCCCCCGACTAGCAATCTTGTAGACACCTAGGTTAGTTTAGTTTTAGTTAGTTGAGGTAGGTTGGGATAAAGTGACTTGAAGTGCCAGGTTTAGCCGATTGAAGCTGCAAGAATTTGCGAATATAGCCGTTGTTTGACAATATAGATGCATAAACCCTATACACGAGTTAGCATTCCATAGTCATTTTCCGTTAGAATTCACGTACTTAGAACAGACACGTGAACAGTGGTGTTACACATTCTTGTCATAATTTTCGCTTGCTGATGCGATGGTTTCATTATAACTTAAATGTGGAGGTGGAATTCATACTGGGCTACACACTATAAACATAATAAATACATGTTATGTTAATTTATAGTTAAAAACGAAAACAAAAACTTTGCTATTTTAAAATGAATTATATAGACTCACTTATATGTATATATATATATATATATATATATATATATATATATATATATATATATATATATATAAGAAAGTCGTGTTAGTTACACTATTTATAACTCAAGAACGGCTAAACTGATTTGGCTGAAAATTGGTGGGGAGGTAGCTTAGAACCAGGAGAAGGACACAGGATACTTTTTTTTATCCCGTTCGGCCGCGTTCCCGTGTGACGTCAAAGATAATACAAGTCACTATAAAATGTGGTATAACAAAAACACATATGACATGGAATAACAAAACGCAAATGACAGCTAAACATAATTTTGTCTATGGATAAGTATGTTTGAAAATTTGATAATTATAAATGTTGTCAGAAATCAATAGTCAGTAATAATCAGTAATTTGTATTCTCTTTGAATCGTCATTGACAATGCCGCGACCAAGACGATCGAATCTTTCCCGAGAAAGCATGTTCACGGGTAGGAAGACCATCTGCGTTGTTTGTTCTTGCGCTTGATAGTAAAACAAATGAAAAGTGCAGCCTATGCACCAAAATACATGAAAAATAAAGAACCAGTAAAATACTTAATCCAAAATCTGCTTACTTATTGCCTCTAAGGCCGGATTTACACATTGGCCCAAGTGATTGGGCCAATCTTGGAAGAAAGAAATGCCAATGACCAAGAAACGGCCAGTCGCTATTTACACACTGGGCCAATTCATTTTTAACCAATCATACGGCCAATTTAAATTCCATGAAAATTGAGGGTCAACTTTATTCGAAAATTTCTGCAACTACATGTATACTCTATGTATATGTGCAGATTAATGTCCACTGATCCATTTCAACACTTCATATAACAATATTTCCCTCTCAAACTACAAAAAAATGTAAAATCGCAACACCAATGCATGCACCAATGTGTAAACACCGATCAAGTTAACGCCAATGCATACGCCAATCCCTTTGATGGTTGGACCAAAAACCGACAATGAATGGCAAAGCTTCCAACACATGGCCAACATTCCAAGATCGGCCAAGCACCATTTACACGCTTGTCGATTCCTTCCAAGGTCGGATGTTGGGCCAATGTGTAAAGCCGGCTTAAGGCGGAACAGAGTTCGCAGGGCCAGCTAGTTTAGTATAAGACGCATGTTCCCCTTTCCTTTGCATTTGTGTGCAACGGGTGGAGTAATTTTTTTTTAGGCGAGCAGACAACAAATATAATAAATAACAAAGATTATTATACTCTGGAATTAAAAGTGTAGTCATGTGTGCATGTGTGTATATGTACATTCAAAATACATATGCCCATACACATTTGCACAGTCTTGTATGTTTCACCTGAGCTGATTGGCTGAAACATTTAAGGGTCCAATACTAATAACTGTATTTAAAGCAATTAATTTTCAAGTTGATTCGTTTTGTAGGCATGATCAAAACTTCGTACCCTTATTATAACAAATTGTTTAACACTACATCAGTTTTTTATCCGTAAAAATGTGAACTTCAGGAACGAATGCAACTGAATAGATTTAAAGTTTGCTAGTTTTTTTATACGGAGTTACATAAAATTTAAATATTTGTATACCTTAATTATTATGTAAACGTTTTTTTTTTCGTGGTAAGATGGAAAAATTTTGCTATGGTTACTAAAAAAATTTAATCACAACAAACATTGTATTATGAAAGGCTGCAACATAATGAATGTGTTTCGCGTTCTATTGCAGGCAAATAATAGACATTTACGTATTATTTACAACGCATATTCAACAGACGGTCAGAGTAACTCCAGTACAGAGTCACAAGCTGATAAAAAATATCTCACATGCAATGCAATGCGGACTTAGTAACTATGCTTCTTTCATTTCCTTTGGGAAGAACCCAGTTTATGTTGGCTTATTCACGGTCGTAAGCTTCTCAGCGTAACTCCCAACTCAGGACAGTATATTTCCCCCGGATTAATACTGCCAGCATTATTTCCCGTTAATACTAGTTTTCACGCACGGGAGTTGAGGAAAAAAACTGACTATCGTATTTACGTCCGCACGATTCGAGCGAGAGCTCCCACAAAGACGCTGGGTTTTACGGCGACCGGGTCGCCGGGTCGCCAGTGTTTTTCTATGAGAGGCTTTACTGCTTCGTGGTATCCCTCCTCCCCCCCCCCATCAGTTCCTTCTTCACTTCACTCCGGGTATTGATATTGTAATTAGTCGGGTTCGCGACCCATTCAAGCCCCGCGGACCGTAAAGATGACGTGGCGCCCGCAGTAATTATGAGACATGGTGTTCGTCACACAAAGCAGCGAAAACCTATCTCAAGCACTCCACGGTGGCATTACTGCTTGTTTGTGGTCGGTGCAGTGGCCGTTTCCAACCCCCCCCCCTCCCCTTGATAACCCTCTGGCAACCTCACAGTTCAGAATTCACGGCCGTTACTAATCTCAAGTTCAAGCACTTGTTGAAAAGAATATACGACGTACCCGTACGTAAATAAACGATCATATAAGTTTTATGCCGTACGTTTATGGCCGGAGTAAGTACGACGGAATGGCAAGTTTTTGTACCGCTCGTGTTGTAATTGTGATTCCACATAAATTTGAACTCGTAAAAAGTAACGACATTGCAGTTACAAAACGCTGCGGTCACTGTCAGTTATATTACTATTTAAATGTTTGCTAAGATATCGTTAGTAACTCCAGTCTTTTGTAGTAGGCTATGTATAAAATTGTTCTGATATTTTACTACAACATATTTATAAAATCTAAAATATCAGCAAAATAATAATTTTTTTTTGACCGACTGAAATTTGATACTTGGATGACGTAATAATATATTGAATCACCATTTTAACACCTAAATTTTGCGACAAACGCTTGTCGCTAATCCAAGGTAAAAAAAACTAATATATCAATGAAAACTTTGACATGTAATGTCCAGTACGCTATATTTATTGCGAACGAAATAAACTGTCAGAATAAACTTTCGCAAGACTCTAATATGACACAAAAGAATAATAGTGTAATAATTTCTATTTGAATATTTCTATACAGAAAATGCTAGCCTTATGTCTACTTCTACTGTAATGCACCACAAATTGAATACAATTTTCTCAAATATATTGAGATATAACTAGTGAATGAATTACTGAATTTCGATTGTGAATCAAAAGTCTTCAAGCTAGATTAAGCATTAAAAAAACTGAAGTAATAATTTGTTTAAGTACAGTATAGTCTTCCGTGGACACTGTTGTTTTAACTTGTGCACGTCTTGATATCCACAGTTGAATTAACGTAAATGTTACGTTTAAAATATACGCAACAAACAAAACCAACATTAGGTTACCTATTATTTTGATACGCCGTACTCTTCAAGATGAGTTTTAATTATACGAAACGGCAAAAATTACTTAATTAATGCACTGGAAGAGAACTATTCACTGATTTTAAAATGGGACAGGTAAATATTCGAGAGGTAAAATTAGACAGGTTTTCACTTAATTTCAAACTGAAGTTAAAAGCCTACATTGTTTGTTGATAGTACAAAAATGCATATATTACGAATCAACTTTTAAGATGCTAAGCAGATTGTATTTCAATTCTGGCTAACAAAATGAAGTATTTTTTATACGAAACAGCGTATTACTTTTTTGCCAGATCTCCTTACTTAACTAATAAAATACGTGCTACCAACCTAAAATATACACAACATTGGCTTCTTTTCATCAACTTATAAAATATTTATCCCAATATTTGTCTATATCCTAGATATTTTATTCAAAATCTAGCTGCACGGCCACGGCTTTGCCCGCGTGGATGTTTTGAATAAAAACTATAACGATAGCTTATTGTGTTAATAAGATATCGAGGACATGGCGAAAACCAATTTTTGGTTTTTGCAATGGTACATCACCAGGTTAATGAAATATCGAGGCTACCGGTAAAATACACCGTACGCTTTGTCACCCTTGGTGCCTAAACTGCAAGGAAAGCCACCCTTAAATGTTCATACTTCAAATATAAAAATTAACTCATCTACCAGCTGCCACTAGTATGTAAGTATGCCACACAGCAGTTCACCGTTGCCATGCCTTGCACGGGATTCGAACTCAAAACCTTCTATCAGTGTTCTAAATAACTACGTCAAATTTGGTCGTTAGAATTCTTAAACAATTTAATGTGTCTGTGAAGGCCCGTGCCCATGGCAACTTTTCTAGATTCTTGGAACATTTTACATCTTTCCACCCTTCCTCCCCTTCATTCTGAAGCAAATGTCACTTCAATATCTTAAACAGGTTTAAGAGTTATCGACGGCTCATTCAAAACACATTTTACGGCTTTTCAACTCCATAATTTTGAATGTCAAAAAACGAATAATTTGGTAATATACGTTTTGTAGGCTTCGTTCTGAAGCAAAAATCGTCTAGAAATCTCAACGGTTTTAAGCGATATCGATGATTCATTGATAATACATTTCGCCATTTTGCACCACTAATTTTTTAATAACGAAAAAATCCTTTTTTAATGAATGTCTACGGAGTAAGGGGAAACCACCTTTACAATTTCATGTCTCTAGGTCTCGCAGCTTGGGCTGTGCGTTGATGAGTGAGTGAGCGTGGCACTTCATTATGTATAGCTAAGTAAATTAATGAATAAATAAATTAATTAATATATACATATATACACATGTTCTTTACGTATTTTTAACAGCGAAGTCAATAGAGACGGTTACACACAACTTCATACAATGGCATATAGGAGAGGAAACAGCCATGCACTTATGTTAAGGAACCATCCCAGAATTCATATGGAGCGACGCCAGATAACCACTGAAAAATCAAAATCAAATAGGCAGGAGTCGGGAATCGAATCTGAGTCGTCTGGAATGTGAATTCATCGTGTTACCGTCGCACCATTTTGCTCGGTTCTCTTAGAGGTTTATGCGAAACACCACACTCATAATAAACAAGATTTCAGAGCCCTCCGATATTGCTTTGAACGTGCGTATTGTATATAATTTTACCTGATAATGTACTTCTCAGATTGAAGATCCTGCATTAATCTTTGCTGTAGATTATACTCAAGGAAATTATAGGTTTGATTATAAACACTGCGAACCAGTTCAGCGCCTTGCACATAAGAGCGACGAACTCTATTTTATACGTTAGTGTTGAATTTATAGTTTTTGTTTCTGTGCCTCAAGCAAAACAGTTTAAGGTAGGCAGCGCCTTTAAAAGTGCGTGGTATATAATTCAGTGCTGAAAGCAACGTGTTGCCCTTATTGCACGTTCCAGTTTCACTTTTATCACTCCCTTGCTCTCCGCTCTCAGGCGCGAGTAAAATCTCCAAGTCGGCAACTTCGTTAACACACAAACATATTCAATTTTCTTAGTCATACTAGAATGATGCAATTCTTGTTTTCGCGAGTTTCACACTTGTTGAATGAGCAGTATTACTTTGGGTGAGGGGTATTCCAACGTTCTGACTCAGTCAACGTAGCCTGTGAGCCGAGTTTTTCATTGTGAGCTTGTCGTGAGAAATAAATAGTAACGAACACAGCTGCTAGCAGGCACAGAAGAACGCAATCCCGAGATGGTAGAGTGATCAGGAATCTTGAAACGGGGAGCGAGGGATGAGGCAGTATCCCACATTTCTGTTGTGCACGTCGGTGAATCACTGTCGCCATCAGATTCCAACAAGATCCATCCGGAGGAGTCATGTTGGTCCATGCAATCTGATCTCGGTCAGAGATACGCCCTGCGCAGTGTGTAGCCGGTTTCGGTGTCCTGCCCAACGTTTTATTATATATTTTTTTCTCCAAAGAAGGTGGGTTGGGGGAACTAGGTACTCCCCTTGCTTCATTCCTCACACATCAATCCTCTCCCTCCTTCCTCAAGCTACATTTTCACCATCAGGCACTTGCATCACAGACGTGAGAGACCAGGGGAAGGTACACGGCAATATACACAAAAAATATATTCCTCGCGCTTTTGTGGAGCGACGATAATGGAAGCAGGGCACATGCCAGGCCTCCAGGTAAGTTCGGGCAGGTGTGGGCCCAGTCTTCTTCTCTCCTATTGATTCAAGGAAGGGGACGCCTAGAGAGGTGGATTCTGCGAGATACCTGCTCCCATTCTTCGGCGCAGACTTGCTACATGGCACACCTTGTACGATCAGTAACTTGTTACCAACTGCCACTAGAAGCTGCGGGGTGTATTTTCAATCGACAGAATTTCGTGTTTAGATTACGTGACAATTTACGGATCATAGTCTGGTAGGTAAATATAAAACGTTATTATAACGTGTAACCATTGTCTTATTTAATCATTTTGTACAAATGTAAGTAATAAGATTTGCTTTTTAAAGTTTACTGACATCACTATTTAGCGGATTTAATCCGCGTGATTACATTCACGTAAGTTTGTAAAACCTACGATATAAACATGGTTGTAAGAAAACACGCACAACAGGCCGTGATTTTAAGGTGGAGTATTAGTTTCTATTGAGCACGGCTTCGGCGGTGTTCACTAGACATTATGTTACTTCTCGTATACTTCCCAGTGGAATACTAATAACTTAACACCGAAAAGAAACTGATTTTTTTTGGAAATTATAATAACTATTATTTCGCATAGTTTACTAATTAAACATAGATTCATTTTATCTCAATCTGGATGACGCACAATGTGAAGCCAAACATAAAAAAAATATGCTCCCGGTAAATTCAAGGTTTTTTACATTATTTAAGAAAGTCTACGTTCGTCTAGCATCTAAATATACTTAGCGAGAGAAAACTTGCAAAATTGCCCATGCATATTTCTCTCAAATATCTTTCCCCTTCTCTCTGTCTTACCTCCTCTCTCTCACACACATGTGTGTGATAAATTTTTATGTAGGATGTGTGTAAGACACCTCTTAATTCACGCTCACATTTTTCAGTCACTAAATTGCTGCGGTTACGTTAATACAACGCAAAATTTCAACAGGATTTGGGGGAAAGTAACTCACGTACGAGAATATATCACATTCAATCAGTGACTTCTGCTTATACTAATAATGAAACGAAGATGCGGTTGATTGATGGGCTTCCAAGACGTTAAAGATTAATGACAACTAGTGAACAGCTGTTTACATAAATTATTCAATATGTTACATCGATAATTTTTTTCAAACTTACTGCCTATTCAACAAAATCGACGTTATCTACATATTCATGCTTTTTTCAGGAACTTGAATTTTTTACAATCATGTTCTTATTTTCTCCGGTAACGAATATGGACACAGGCTACTGTGAAGTTTGTGTAAAAGTCGAGTTTATAAATCATTCACAGTTATCTGGCATGTGTTCCCCATGCATTTGCTCTAAATTTACACATTTGAGAAGTCTAAAGGACACTGACGTTGAGTGGGCTGGTTTCCTCGGTATATTTTATATTTCCGTTTCTACCACCTTTGTATTCCTCTGCTGCTACAAACTCACTTCGTGTCATAAGAGGGTGATAAACAGCTGCAGAAATTTCCCACTGCTCGTCACCTCGCCTGGGTACCTACCATTGTACGTAATGCCGATATTGCGCGAAGTCAACGGAAATCAGGAACCCATATATTGTTTGTCAGGTCTGCATATCACGTATAGGAAGGGCTTGTAAGTTTTGTGTGAGGGAGAGAAATTTTTTTCGTATGTTATAAATGGTTACAGAGCATCAAGCGAATGCATATTAAGCATAGGTGGGAAAATTTATTCTTTTTATAAACTATCCGCTACGAACGAATGTTATCTGTAACATAGTTAGTTCCTATTTATTCGACGTATTAATTACTTTATTTTCTGCTATAGTTGTCAAATTTGCTCAAATATTATAATTATTATTTAACTGTGCATATTAATAGGAATAAGAGCAAAATTTATCAAAACAGGCATTCCTAAATGTATATTCCCTTAAAGGCATGCCAACATCTCATGCTGTATACAATTTCTTGATCTCTTTTTTGCTTTCAAATATCACTCTAAATTAACTCGAAATTAAGCCATTTACGGCCCTCTTAAGATCGACGTTTAGCTAGAGATATTTAACTTTCCAGAGGCCCAGATACATCGTAGCGTTAAGAACAATCATCGCATATGCGTCGTATACATCATACACAGATTATCCGGTACCTACGGGCAGTAATTTGGCAAGCCATACGTTGCATCTACCGAGTGTGTTTAATCAGTCAGCAGACTTAACACCAACAAGAGTAAGTCTACTCTTGCCAGAGTGAGATTATGCTCTCTAACACGAAGTCTTGATATTCCGTCCTTGTTTGATGTTCCGTACACTGGCACATTAGTCGCGTGTGGAACACTTTCTTTAAAAAAAGTATTTTCGTCCACAATACAGAAGCATTTGGAGCGAGTGGTAGGCGGGGCACATAAGCTAAAACAATAATGCCCTGCCTATTCTAACAAACAATGTAACAAAACTTCCTAAAATGTTTAGGAAGTAATTGACCTGAACGCAGTATGGGACAGTTATCACAATTACCTCTTGTAAATATGCAACCCTTTTCAGTTGTCACAATACAAGTCTGGAAATTCAGTATACACTGTAACATTTTACTGTTTTATAAAAAAGTTTAGGATTTTTACCACGGATGTCTGGGAAACAATTCTGTCATGCCTACTTTCTTAGCGCTCCCATACGCACGTGTGGCAAATTCGCAAACTATTTTTAGAGTGAGTGAATGAGAGATTTTTGTGGGGGGGGGGGGGTGACATGATGTGATAAAGGAGCAGCGCCGGAATGAAGGGGCGGGGGAAACAGGAGATCCCCCAGAAAACCCGCCGACCAGCGGCATCGTCCAGCACGAATCCCACAAGCGAAAATCCGGGAACCGACTCCGCCGGGAATCGAACCCGGATCACCTTGGTGGGAGACGAATGGTCTGACCATTCGGCCACCGCGGCCCCAACTATTTTTAGAGTCAAGTGACTAAATGCAACCGCAGAATGTGCACCTGACGTGCAACAACGCTACGAGTTGCGCAGCGCGGGCGGGACGAACCAGAGTGTCGACGTGAAAGCTGTCCGTCGAACATGTGTCGTTCCGCGACGTCCGTCTAGAAAAAGAAAAAAAAAAAGAAAGCGAAGCGAAAGAGAGAGTGTGTGCCCTTTGTATGAGTCACTAGGCCCAGCATACAGTCGACTGACGTGGTTGAGATACTTTGTCTTTCTGGAGCTAACGTAATCGAGTTTTTTTATCCAGAGTTCTGTCCAATGTAGTCATGTAGAGAAGTTATTACTTTTATTTATTTTAGGTGGGATGTAAGTCTAGTCGACACACAACTTTAAGACAACTGCGAGGAGATTCGGCCATGGCCTATGCTGGCGAACCATCCCAGTATTCGCCCTGTTCGATTTCCGAGAAACTATTGGAAACCGAAATCATGAACCCCGGAGTAGGAATTCTAACCCTAGTTCCATATGAATGAAAGTGCAACATGTCACCGTTGCGCTATTTCGCTGCATCTTGTACGTGTGGGTTTGTCTCTGGTAAGCTTCACTCTACCAGAGCTCAGGAAGCTTGATTTACTAGTTTGGCAAGTGAACATTTCCACTGCTAGTTGCCCTTCACTCAGGAAAAATATGTTTGTTAACAACAAACGTTGTCTATTGTAATAATAATGTAATTATTGTTACTGTTTGTCCTATTATTAGCAAACCTAAGTAAATGTGGACCTATCATAAGCGGGGATGACTTTGGGACACTGTTACATTAATTATATTCTACATGTGATTCAACTATGAGTAGAGACGGGAAAAATTCTCAGGTTCACTGACTTGTAGCCTAACCTCCAAGCATATGTGTGTATTCAAGCATACAACAGCTTTCATTGGCTGCTCGCTGATACAGTGAAATGGGCCCGCATTTCGTTACATTGTTATTATTGGCTCTTAGACTTCAAGATGGTGTCAAATAAGTCAACGGCCAATTGCGAAAGTAGCACGAACATACAGTTACTGGAATTCGAGCTTGTTCCCGAAAGAAAAAGTGAAATTTTCAGGTTTCTAACTATATATAAATATTAATCAAATTTCCTGAGGATATTTATTTTTTGAATTTATTGCAAGTAAATTTCTTTACTCGGGGTTGCCATTTATGCACAAAGATTATTTTTTTTAGAATGTCTCAAAAGCCACCCTATGTGTCCGAAGTTACCTTCCGCTTACGGTATTTCAATATTCCCAGTACAAAAAACTTATGACTCTTGCAGTATGAGTAATGAACTATAATAATTTTAATGGGGACAATGAAATAAACTAAAAAAATATAACAGCTATTATTATTTTACACAATTTGGATGCGTCAGAGATTAAAACAATAGTACGCATACAGACAAACATACGTATTCCCCAGTGGTTCAAAATACTTTTACTCTGAGCTTCCCGTTCGGTTAAAGACCACAAGAAAGAGCAAGATGTTCCATTCCTAAGTACAGCTCGTAAATATCTTCCATGACGTTCTTCTCAACCGCATGTAAATTATCGAGATACGCCAAAAATGAATGAAACGATACTGTTCGTTGATAAATTCACAGTCGTTCTCTCGTGAATGTTGAGAACGACATACATTGAAGTTGAAGAGTAAATTTGAAACAGAGGAAACGCGCTGTAAGAGTAAACAAAACACCGCAGTTTCACAAAAAGAAAGAGTTTAAAAATACCCACATAGCACGCCTTGTTCGCATTACGTAGGCTGCTGTTCTGCGATTGTAATGAGTTCTCGTCTCAGACATACGTCCATTTACTGTGATACTTCAGGAGCCAGACTATGATCTTATCGGCATTTTCAGGGTCAAGTATCTCAAACATAAAACATTAATAATTGTGTCGTTATCACTTAAGGGGGATGGAGCGCCAAATCAGAGAAGTTTCTGAATTTTCTACATAAATTTTTCCTATCACTTATTATCGGAAATCAAGGTTCGACAATCCGGAAATGATACTTTCGTACAACTTATTACATTACTACATTGTTACAATATTACTTATTTTTTGAGCTGTGATGGCAGATAGGGATAAGAGACGTTTTTCCTATCTGCCATCAATAGGCCTACTCTAAAATTAAAAAGACTGTGACCATGTAATAAAGTAAGTATGTGTACAAAGGTGTAATCTACGGATTGTCAAGCCTTGATTTTCGATAACAAACGAGGGGAAAAAGTTATGTCGAAAATTGTGAAACTTCTCTGATTTGGCGCTCCATCCCCCTTAAGAGGGAGTGGGACATGTGGCTCCGAGCCGCAAAATTGACGTTTGCGGGACAGGATATCCTGAGTATAATTAATCTATTGGGTAAGGTTGGATCTTAGATTGCCGTTGTTCGAAATTTCGATATGTGTTATATATTTTTTAATTGTGTAGCCTTGAAAAAGACGAAGTTTAGTAAACGAATACTGACAAATGTTTACCGGAAACGAAAAACAAAAAAATGTCAATCCACAACACATTTGTGTAGATGAGTTTGGAAACTGCGGGATGCATGCAGAGGCAAACACAGATGTAAAATATCTTCCCCCGCAAGTCTCGTAACAGGCATTTCAAGAATAGTTTGGTTCCAGTTAGGGACGACGTAGTTCAGGCTTCTGCCCACAGATAGTGCACTCTCCGCGCGCAGGTATCCATTACAGTAAAACCCCGCCCGCGAGAAAAATTTTCCTCCCTCGCGCTCTTATGGACTTGACCCCGAGTTTCTACAATTTTGGCGATAATTCCTTTTTAAAACGTAAACGAGAGTCGACATCGTAAATAAGCTTCGTAACTTTGTTGTAACTGGTTTTAACTACGTAGTCTGATTTTGTCGAGGCAAAATACAGCGTGACGGTGGCTAATTATTTAATTAACGACATTTCCTTTTGATTTGCAAATTAGCAAAACACTTGGTGTAGTTAAGCTCGATAAATAATAATACATTGTTGGAGAGCAATTTTACGGTACCGACTATCGTAAGGGCTTAAAAAATTTACTCTTTCGAAAGTCGAGAAACTAGGACTCGTTCCCTTAAAACAATGCCAGATAATATTTTTTTTCACGATTGTGGAAAAAATTGATGATTTTTTACAGAGTGCTA